>APFE031267271.1:18360-59647 GCA_000404065.3 Pinus taeda
TAACTTTTAATTACTTTTTTTCTTTCAACATAGATTAGTTAATATAGATCTTCAAATAATCTATTTAAATCTGGCGTTGAAATATTTTTGAAAAGTGTAAGATTTAAACATTTTACTCACATTATTTTTACTTTTAATTACTTTACATGAAATTATATTACATATGGAAAACTAACTAAACATGCAATGCATATTCATTTTTATTTTTTGATTATGGTCAACATTGTTTTTCTATTTAGAGAATGATCTGAAATTGAATTGGGTGATTTATTCCTCTTTTCCAAAATCAAATAAAACAAAAATTAGAAGTGTCGACGCTTTGCAAGGTTAAAATGGGTCTTGAAACAACAAGTTTTTCCAATGTCTCTTCAAATGATAAATTAGTCTTCATATGTAACTTAACATAATGAACATAACAACACATAATCCATGCAGGCATAATAAAGAGCATAACAAAAGGTTTGTTGACGGAGTTCACCCCTCCTAGGCTACATCTCCGACTCTGTCAACATGACTAGACCACTCATATATTCAATATCAAATGAAGTACATAAATAGTTAGCTGATGATAAATATGTGGCTATTACCCCTACAAGGTAATGTTCTTTTACAAAGAACCCTCACAAACAAAAACAACTCAAAGCATCTCCTACAAAGACGACATACTCCAACTAAAATGAAATAAAAAGAGCATGTGAACACTTTAATTCCACATTGAAGCACATAAACAAATTTCATGTTGAGAGAAGTTAAACCTGAGCTAAACCATGCAAGTTACAATTGTTGCAGTAGAATTCTGTAGGTGAGAATACCCCTACAAGGTCTTCTCCATGCCCAAATACCTTCCAAACCATGACCAATCCATACAACTTTAATCTCAAACCTACAAAAAGTCTCTATAGATGTGTTCAATTCAGAAATTAGAGGTTACCAATAGATTCAAAACATCCAAAAACCCATAAGTCCACTCTTTCTGAGATAAATTTGGTCAAAAACGGAAAAGGATATATGAGCTCCTAAGCCCTACCATGAACTTAACTATTAATCATCCTACAAATTCGAACTTTTGTCTATCGGTCCTACAAATCTGCCATAAAATTCACTAACTAGGCGACAAATTCGCCCTGCCGAGAGCATTCTGTTAGATGATTAAATTTTCCAATGACCCCATAAGTCCGAAAATTATGGCCATATGGACCACATAGCGTCGAGGGTTGGGCCTTAACGCCCGCCCCCTCTGGTTAAGCCCTTAATTCTCGGGAACATGGTCATATGGGGTGCTATGGGTCCAAGGCTCGGGCTAACCACCCGCCCTTCCCGCCGGGCCCCTTAAATTTTAGCGCGCAGTCATGTTGAGGTCAAATATGAAATGTGCTAGTCCCTATTCCAGAGCACTCTCCCATCTGGTGCCTTTGACCTGGGGTTGTGATCCTATGGGCGCACATGTAACCCCAGGGTTGGCTCCCATGACGTAGCACCCACCTTCATGCCTCTGTTACTATGGGCACATGATGGTTCATGGAACCTTAGTCTAGGGCTAGGCATGAGCCCTCGATTCCTCTACGCCTACGGTTATGCGAGTGGTAAGGTGACCGGGGGCCAAGGCTTAACCCCAACCCCTTCCCCCAACATCACAATGCATAACATTTAAAATGTGTCACCATAGTTATTAAGAAACACCTGGTGCCCTAGTGGTAAGGTGTTGTGTTGCGAACTTGGAGGTCACGAGTTTAATTCCCGTGGAGGCTCGTTTGGCCGTGAACTAAAATTTTGCACCAATACCAAAATGCCATGTGGCAACCTCCCGTTAGGCAACGTGGCTCCCATTCATAGGTCCACTTCACAATTGAAACCACCAATCAAATGCACCCAAACATCAAGTAACCATAACCTATCAAGTGTTATCCTATCATTAGATCGTGCTTTGCACAGTCACTCTGTTGACTTAGTAGTATAGAATCCTAGTCAGAGGCCCAACTCAAATTTTAATTGTTTCGCCAAATGGTCAGCACGCAATAACTTGAGCATACAGTTTCATATTGAAGTGAAACAAACTCCATTGGATTCAGAATGATGAGAACTTCGATTTGGCACTGGTTTCAAGAATTTATGGGCACTTTCATTTTTTATCATAAAATTGATCCTCTGATCACACCTCCCCACTAGGAAATTTTGGACTCCAAAATTTTACTTCCCTAGTCAATATAAAGATGTTGGAACTCAAAAACACCCAAAACTCAATCCAAAATGCATAGTTTTTAATTGGTGCCCTTCAAGCCCCAATAAAGGCACTTCACCTATCTTCTTCATGAAGGCCTACTGATCTGTAAAGAATTGAGCCAACATTTTTATTGTTGTTGCAAGAACTAAATATTGATGATTGGAATCTAAACATTCCCTTTACTCTTATCTTTACATGGCTCAAAAACACTTCATTTTGAAGTTAAACTGTTGAAGACAAACTTGACTCCATCTTGGATTTAAGAAGCAGATTAAGCTTGTTTTAACGTCTTCAAGTTGAGCTTGTACATAAAAAGTACAATGCTGCAAAATTTTCCATGATATGATTGGCCTTGTCTACAAAACACAATCATCTTATACAACCTTGAAAAAAAGTATTCTATTCATACATGTTTCAAATCAAATACTTCTATCAATGAACATATGACAAACTTGTAGACAACTTTGAACAACAATCTTGTACATTCACAAAAGTCCTTAAACATGTGGACTATAACGAGCCAATACATACATCAATGAAAAACATCTACTTGTTGAACATAGTGACAACGATTGTTCACTTTACAAAATTTCCTAAACAGGTAATGACAACAAGTAATTACAAAATTTACAAAACAACTTTACAATAAGTCTACCCAAACTTTGGCTCTCCTAGGCTTATGGGTTCTCTTCTTTCATCATCTTTGTCTTGGAGGTCGTTAAGGATTGTTGTGAGTCTTATTTTCAACCTCTTGTTTCCCTTGCATTATGTAGCATAATCTCTTTACATTTCTTTGAACAAAGCTCTAGATGCAACTTCCAACATCATTCAGTGTCATGTCCATGCACCTTGTAATGAGTACAGAAGAACTTCCTCTTGTTTGCTGACATAGAAGTTCTCTCATGCAAAGGAGAGTCATTATGTTTGATGCCTAAAATTTGGATCATTATTTTAACCATTATCATACGTTGCTCACATACAACCAGACAATGGTCAAGTGCATCACAAAATGTACAAGGGTACTTATTCCATAAGTATTCAAAATTTTCGTGCATTCGAAAACACTCTTGAGAGTTATACCTATCTCTAGAGCTGTAGCTTCGACAGAGTAGAGTGGATGATGTCATGCAAGGTCCCTTCAAGCATGCATCTTTCTCGGGAGATGAATGAACATTTTCACAAGGTGGTGACATCTCATCCTCAAATGGTTATGTGCCTCAAGCCTTTTGGAGCATTCTCCAAACTCCCTTCGATCATATCCCAATCCCTGATACTTCGATATCTCCTCAACCATAATTGGATTGGTAATACCATGGCCATTTATGCCAAGAAATCCACCTTCATATCCCATCTTGGAAAGCAACTTCATACCTATGCCCTTGGTATATTTCTCAAACCTTGCAAAAGAAGTATTATGCAAATAAACAGAAGGAGTGGTATTTGAGATGTTAATTACCTCCTTAAACTTGTCATTCATCTTTTCAGCTTTTGATGATGATGATGATGGCCAACTTGTAGATGACTCTAGCCACCCACTCTTATCCACTGGCATACAGTGTTATTCTTGAAGATGTTTGCAAAATGTACATGCAACATCTTCCACATATGGTCCAAAACCACTATTTGAACCATGACCACATACTGGCTTCATTCTGGAGGTTTCTGTTACTGGTACAAGAGTAGAACTTTCTGTAACTTGCTCATCAAGCACTTGCTGCAATACAAAACACATGTGTCTCTTCTCCTCTTCAATTATCTCTAACATCCATCTCAATTCTATGTTCTCCATCTGAAGAGCCAAATTCTGCTCCTCTAGCTCTTGAAGACTCTTTTTGCTACCCAGTCTTGCAACTTGGTTAGCTGGAGCTCTAATACCAAAATGATCTTCAATTGAATTACTAGATTTCTTCCTCTTTCCCAAAATAAGATAAAACAAAAATTAGGACCTTGTTGACACTTTGCAAGGTTAAAATGGGTCTTGAAACAACAAGGTTTTCCAATGTCTCTTCAAGTCATGAATTAGTTTTCATATGTAACTTAACATAATGAACATAACAACACATAATCCATGTAGACATAATGAAGAGCATAACAAAATGTTTGTTGATGGAGTTCACCCCTCTTAGGCTATATCTCCGGGCCTATAAACATGACAAGACAACTCATATATTCAGTATCAAATGAAGTACATAAATAGTTAGTTGATGATAAGTATGCGGCTATTACTCCTACAAGGTAATGTTCTTCTACAAATAACTCTCACAAACAACAACAACTCAAATCATCTCATACAAAGATGACATACTCCAATTGAAATGAACTAAAAAAAGCATGTGAACACTTCAATTCCACATTGAAGCACATAAACAAAACTTCATGTTTAGAGAAATTAAGCCTGAGTTGAACCTTGCAAGTTACAGCCATTGCAGTAGACTTCTGAATGTGGGAACACCCCTACAAGGTCCTATCCATGCCCAAATACTTTCTAGACCTTCTTCCAAACCCTGACCGATCCATACACCTCTAGTCTCAAACATGCAAAAATACTTTGAGATGTACTCAATTCATGAATTAGAGGTTACCAATGGATTCAAAACATCCAAAAACCTGAAGTCTACTCTTTTTGAGCTCAATTTGGTCAAAAACTCAAAAAGATATGAACTCCTAATCTCTCCCATGACCTTAACTGTTAATCATCATATAAATTCGACCTTCTATCTATCGGTCCTACAAATACGCCTCAAAATTCGCTAACTGAGTGACAAATTCACCCTCTGCCAATGCATTATGTTAGATGATAAGATTTCCCAACTACCCCATAAGTCCGAAAATTATAGCCATATGGGCCACAAAGGGTCGAGGGTTGGGTCTTAATGCCTACCCTCACTAGTTGAGCCCTTAATTCTTAGGCACGTGGTCATATGGAGTGCCACGAGTCCAAGGTCCGGGATAACCGCTCGCCATTCCCACCGAGCCCCTTAAACTTTAGTGCGCAGTCATGTTGGGGTCGTATATGACTTGAGCTAGTCCCTATTCAAGAGCACTCTCCCATTTAGTGCCTTTGACTTGGGGTTGTAGTCCTGTGGACGCACATGTGACCCCAGGACTGGATCCCACAGTGTAGCACCTACCTCCAAGCCTCCGTTGCTATGGGCACATGATGGTTCATGGAACCTTGGTCTAGGGCTAGGCCCAAGCCGTTGATTCCTCTCCACCTATAGTTCTGTGGGTGGTAAGGTGATGGGGGCCAGGTTGTAGCCTCGACCCCTGCCCCCAACATCACAATACATAACATATAAATAGAAATGTGCCACCATAGTTATTACAAAACACCTTGTGTCCTAGTGCTAAGGTGTTTTGTTGTGAACTTGGAGGTAACAAGTTTGATTCTTGTGGAGGCTAGTTTGGCCATGAACCAAATATTTTCACCAATACTAGGATGCCACGTGGCAACCTCCCATTGGGCCACGTGGCTTCCATTCATAGGTCCACTTCACAATTGCAACGACCAATCAAATGTGACCAAAAATCAAAGAAATGAAACCTGCCACATGCCAGTCTATCATTGGGTTGTACCCTGCACAATCACCCTATTGACTCAACAGTATGGAATCCTAGTCAGTTGTTGTGCTCAAATTTGAATTGTTTTTCCAAACTATCAACACGTGATAACTTGAGTATACTGTATCATATTGAAGTGAAACGAACATCATTGGATTTAGAACGACGAGCACATCGATTTGGTGTTGGTTTCAAGAATTTCTGGGCATTTTCATTTTTGAGCTTAAAATTGGTCACCTGATTGGATAATGCTTTATTTTTTCTCTTTATAAGCTTAGCAGGACCTTATCCATTCATTCATATAAAAAAAGGCAAACTACATCCATGATCAGGTGGTGAGGTGGCCTCAATCTAGCCATTGGGAAACCATATCTATTGGCCACCTTACCACATTATAAGCCATCCAAAAGAAAAATAATTTAAGACTGTCTAGCATAGCTATATATGTCTGAGTAACCTTAAGTCTCCTAATATCTAAATATCTAAGACATAGTATCAAAGTCTGCAAATCCTACATCTATACAAAACAAAAATTGAAAATCACACTATACATGACATACTACTAATCATCAAAAGAGTCCACGGGAGATGGATCTTTCATGCTCGAGCTAGGGAATTTTGTCTGAGGTAGACAAGGATTATTCTTTTCTATGTGGTTGAGGCGGGCATTTTGTTGCTAAATATGGAGTTGAATAAGCTAGAATTCCTTATGAATTTCCTGAAGTCCAAGATTGGTCTTGGGCGGGCCAATTGCGGGATTCATTAGGTCTCTTTCCACGATATTTTTCATTAGACAATAGAGGTAGAGAGTTATTTTATACTGAGAGGACCGACCTCTGGTATGACTAGGGTATGGGACCAGTTCTCTCCTTTCCTCGACATCCCAATTTTCATGTGCAAACTGTTGATTCAGTTTTGTTTCCTACCCATATATGAGTTGTCAAATCTAAGTCTGAGTACTACTCTGATAAGCCTGGGTTGCTTCATGAATAAGGCCAGAGGTCTATTTACGGCCCTGACCTCGAGATGGACGTGGTTGGGACTGACTTCCTCCACGTTAGAGCCCAACACATGGGCTCTATCCCCCACCTTCTTCTATCATGGTTCCTTTACCAGAGGAAGGGCCCGCTATAATGAGAATCTAATGGCCACGATAATGAAACAATACCCTGAAATGGTAACCAACAATCCCTAGCTCGATGTAAGTATCTAGCTTAAGGTCCTGGTGTGTGCACCAAGAGTTGAAACCTGTAGGAGTATCATAGAAAAATTCCACATAGCTATGAGCAACAAGCCAATAAAACGACTTTTTCCCACGTATATGATACGGGTATACTAAGAAAGGTTGGAAACATCAACCAGTGGCTCCCTGAGCCTTCGAAGGACAAAACATAAAATCCATTCAGGCGAATACTCTCACAAAAGACCCCTTCTCTTAAAGACCAACAGAAACAACAAGAAAACAAGATATAAAACTAAATCATCCATGTAGAGAGTACAGACTGAATACCAAGGCAGAAACCCTAAATTCATGTCCATCCAAATAATAAAATACCATAACAAACGAAACAATTCTACCAAATTGAGACTGCCCATCAGAAAAACCAACACTTTCTTTCCAATATTTCTAGAATGTAGTCTTTCTAATCCAAAACATTGTCCCAAAGGTCATTTTCCAATGAATTATCAAAGAGTAATTAAGCGAAGGGAAAAGGAACGGAGAATATACTTAGAGAACATACCCACAGATGTTGGCCACAGGATAGAGGGAAATACCTTCTGCACCAGGTTGACGGGCTTTGGGAGGAGCCTTTAAGAGCGCCCCAGAGTGTTCCACTATACCTGTAACCATACCTATTTCATTAGCTCATGATAGAAAATCCCAGGAAGAAAATATCACACCAGTCTCTATGTTCTTCATTAATGCCTTACATGCATATAGCCACCTTGTAAAGATTGGTGAGTGTGTGAGGGCCTCTACAAGACCCCTCATTGTCCTTTCGCCTGAAAATTCTATCCATGACACGGATCCCGTGGAATCTAGTTCTCCACTCGCACCTCGATCGGGGAAGAGAATGTTTTATTTTTATTTTAAATTGACATGTGTCAATTTCACATTGAGCATGGACTAAATTACACATAACCTCACACTGGGTTGTAGAACGAGCATCTCGACTCAATAAATTATTGTCTAAATGCAGTCAAACATGCCTTGAGGATGCATGCGTAATTAGTTATGCAAAACTATTCAACGAAATCATTGACAACACTGTTGCATTAAAATTGTCTCTCACATATAAAATTTTTGTAACCTTTGTGTGTATAGAAATATATTTTTCTATTACGGTGGAAAGATATATATTTATAACTCATAGCAAAATGGATTACAATTTTTATCTACATTAATAACTCGTTAATTATGACACTTAATTTCCGTAAACAAACATATGAAGTTCATAATGTTCCCATAATTGGTAACTTTCAACCAATGTCAATTCTAGATCCTAGAGTTAGCCTTGTTTTTGGCCTAGCCTGTGCATGCATGCCATTTTGGAGGGTCCTCAACTTGATACCACTGATAAAGCGATCATCTCTGTCTGAGGTTCTGATCAAGCACACATACATCACCGTGCCTGAAGTAACAAGTATTCTTTCAACATAAATTCCATGATTTGTTAGCATTATGTTACTTGTAGCCAACTAATATGTTGTTACAAACATCTTATGTTTAGGATCTCTTTGAAGTTTCAATAATATATGACCATTCAATTCGAATGTAGTCTAGGGATTACAACAAAAGTTCAACCAATCTTCGATAGACACTAGCCTCAATCGCACTCGGATGGTATCATTTGTTCCATCAGAAAGATAAGACACAACCCAACAACCATCTATTAAGACTTCTTCATCATTGAATAAATAAGACGCTTAAGACTACTAGAGCTAGCTTTGTCCGCAAGAAAATGGTTCATGAAAATTTTAGCCCGCAACACATATTTCTATGTCCAAAGATGACAAATTGATAAAATGAGCAAGGAAAATTTATTTACATCAGCGTAGATCCATCTTAAGCACATATCTAACATAGCCAAGAGGGATCAAATTTCTTCATGTGAAAACTTCTTTTAGAGGGCAAAGCATTTCTCTCATCCCATGATAGATCCCAATGAATTTGTAGCGGTTCTCTCTCTCTTTCTTTTCGTATTTTTAAATTCTATATAGAGCACATAACTTAAACATGTAAGTCCAAAAGATCTTTGTTGGATTTAGACAAAAAAAACATATACTAAAAATTGACCAAATTGCAAAATACTTCAAACATTTTAAGCATAAAAACTTATTTATTCCATTTCTTTATATGATACACATTAAAATGAATTTTTTGTTATTAATATATTTATTAATATACCTAAATATTAGTTCTATTAAAATATTTTATTCATAAACCACATTGAATTTTTAGTTATTATAAATATTTATAAATCTCACATATTAATTTATATTAAAATCAAATAAATTACACACATCTCACTTATTATTTTTAATAGGATTTACTTGATAATTTCATATTTTATTTTTAACTTTTAATTGACATTGAATATTTTATTTTTTATACAACATTAAAATATTGCTTTTATTTATCTTTAGATATGGATATATAGAATAGTTAATATAAATCTTCAAATAGTTTATTTAAATCTAGTGTTCAAATATTTTTGAAAAGTATAAGGTTTAAACATCTTACTTGCACGTTATTTTTACTTCTAATTACTTTATCTGAAATAATATTACGTCATATAAATTATTTTTTATTATAACTTATATTGTCTTTCTATTTAGAAAATATTTTATTGGTTCTTATTATCCCCTCCATAGATTGAGCTTTTAAATACGGATGAGAGGGATCCAATTTCTTCACCTGCAAATTTTTTTATGAGTATAGATTATTTAAATGTTTTGTATAGTTATTTAAGTTTAATTTTTTTAATCCGCATGGGGTAGCTCAAGTGGTAGTGGCTGTGGAAATGGAGTCTCACTAAACCAGAGGCCTTGGGTTCAAATCTTGGTCTACCCTTCCCTGTAGCGGCTTGTGTAATGGACATGAAAATGGAGAGTCCTACCAAGCTTACAAAAAAAAAGTTAATTTTTTTAGATTTTTTTAAAATTTTATTTTGGCAGACATGAGCAAAATTTCAACTTTATGACGGACTTACAGAATACATCATACTGATCTGTAGAATAAGCCTCTGGTTTTAATTAATTTTTATTAATTACCATTTCCTTCAAAAATTAAATTAATATTAAAACTTAAGAATACACATTGTCTAAAACTTAGAAATACAAGTTTTCTTCCCGGAAAAGTCCCACAAGCAAGACAAGTCCATGTTGGTTTGTTGAGCTAATTTGCCTATTAGTTTGTTATAGTGTTTTCACCAATTTGGAAAACTGAAATGGAAATGTGTATCAAAAATATTTCTGTCACATCAAGATTGGAAAAAAGTCCTCATGATTTCGCAGGGTGGTCTGGAGTTTCCGGGGAAGCTGAGATGATATTCAATTTATATATGCAGCAAAAATATTCATGTCTGAATATATCATAACATTGTACGAATTTGAAGTTCAAGAATCAATACTGCGCAAATTTTTCAGTTTGGAATTTTTTCTGGCATTGCATGGAAAATAAAAAGACAGTCTATCTAAAATTTGAAATCGAAATGCTATACAAAGTATTCTATAGAGTAATCTTTCAATTGAATTTTTTTCATATTTTAAATGGAGTTGTCTATAATGCGATTTTTTGGAGATTCCGGTGACGGAATCTGGCGGAAGAAATGAGGTTAAATCTTGATTTTTAGCAGTTAAAATGGTTTTTTTAACTGCATATTTGGATTCAGCGCCCTGAAAAACCCCAGGGAGCCATTGATTGTGCAGAAACTAGCTATCAAACTTGAGATTCCAATGAATTGCTGCCGGATTTTGACCGGAAAAATCCGCCGGAAAAGCTTTCAAAAAGTCGCGTTATAGACTACTACATTTTAAATCGGCTGCTGATATTGGTTTGCCGGAGTCTCTGTTAGGTCTATGGAACCCGTTCATGTCCGCTCTGAGGAACTGTGGGTTTATCCGGTCCAGACCACAGGACTTTTTAGTATGGAGTTTGCCAGGTGCAAACAAACAGGTATGTGTCAGAGATATTTATGCTGATATGTTGGCTTCCAAGTTTTCGTTCTCTCATCCTTCTTTCCCAACAGTGTTTTGGAAATCCAAAATTCATATATTTCTCATGGTTGGTGTATTATAACAAAAATCTGTCCTGGGAGAACTTAAGGGAAAAGAATTGGCATGGCCGAGCAGTTGCCAAATGTGTGGATCAGCAGAGGAATCAAACTTTCACATGTTCTTCAAATGCAACTCTTTTTTGAGAATATGGCAGGATCTGGCGTTTTTTACGGATTTCTTCTTGTTTCTCATGCCTCTACTCATGCTGCTTTTGATTGGTGGGATAGGCAACTTGAATTATGGAGACCGATTTTAGTAATCGTTTTATGGTGTGCTTGGAGATGGAGAAACAATAAAATTTTCAATGATGCAAAGGAGCCTCTCATGGACATTTTACAATCCATATCTCTCATATACGACTCTGTCCCCATAAAGGGTCCCAAGTTGAAAAAGATCGACAGAAATGCGCTGCCAGATTCTTTCCTCAGGCCCCCGATGGCCTTCTTTGACGGTGCAACGAAATTCTTGTCGCTGTGGGGTGTACATTATCATGAATGAACATCTTCATTATAGGCTGTCTTGGAATGCAGGATTAGGGACAAACAGTATGGCAGAAGCAAAGGCCCTTGCGGGTCTTCTCACTTTCTGTGTCTATTTTGACATCTGCTCCATCTCTATCTTTGGGGACTCCAAATCCATGGTTGATCACGTCATCGGTAACAGCCTCATCAGCTGCCCACATTTGGCTGGCTGGGTGAATAGAATTATGTTTTTTTGGGGTCTCATGGAAGGCAGCTCCATCCGGCACATCTACAAGGCCCGGAACCAGGTAGCGGACTGCCTGTCAAAGAAGGGTCTTCTCCTTAGCTCGGGTTCATGGTCCTTGGAGGTTTCAGCGGATGGAGAGTCTTTTTTCATTCAGGACTTTTGCATTCCGGGTTTCTGACTTTTCTCTATTTGTCCTTATGATCTGTATATGGAGTTCTCCTTTTTGATTCTCATGGTTTTGATGGTTAATATTTGATGATATCTATCTCTGTATATTCTTCCAGCTGGTGATGATGGTTTTTTTTTATGTATTTTAGGTTTCTTGCTGAGTATATTTTTGTGATATCTGCGCAGAAGAACTTTCCTTTGGCTTATGGTTTATGTATTTTGCAAGATATGTACAATCTGGGTCTGTTCATACAGCTCAATATAATACAAATTATGCTTTTTTCTCTCTGAAAAAAAAAATTCTATAAAATAACCTATAAATGAGAAAGATTTGACAACCAGTTTTATAATTGAGATTTTTTTTTTGGGTATTTACTTTAGAGAATAAAGAAAATAAAAGACTTGGCACCAAGTTCCATTCCCGAAAATTTTTTAATTAAGATTTTGCATCATGTTTTTAATATAACATTTATTTTCTCATGTAGAACAAGAATACAAATAAAGCAAAAATGGTGTGGGTGTGTGGGTAGCTGTGATACAAATTTGAACAAAGCTTTAATGACATTCTAGTACTTAAAGGAGTTAAGCAACAACTTGGATCCTCGGTTATCTTAGTCAATCACTTAATCCTGTCATTAATGATTCTTAGGCATCTCAAACACTTTTAACTTCTTAAAACCACATCAAATTGGGCTTACATGTTAGTTCTATTCTAGTTTCTCTCTCTGCTTCCCACAGAGGCATGTAAAATTAAGGTTTCACCTGGGCAAGTTTTGGCATTGACAATTGTACCATAGTCCTTTACTTTGATGTCTCTTATTGTTCAATTATGATGATGTATTTGCTCTTAGGACACTTTAGGTTGGACTTTTATTGCTTTTCATTTTGGCATTCACATGGTACTCTATTATCTAGACATATGGGGTACCTTTGGAGACCTAGTATGATTTCTGTAAGAAATGCCATATACGTAAATATAAATTTTATATAATAGTAAAAAAAGCAATTCTATTAATAGTTAGGAGGTGAACTATTATGATATGATATGGGTGAGATTATTTCCAAAACAATTTTAAATATCAAAATTTTACAACCAAGAGTTGGTGATAAGATTTGCATTCATATTTAGTGATGAAATTTACATTCATATTACTTGTATCTAGCTTTGATATTCAATCTTTTGACATCAATACAATTCCAAAGCAGATCAATACTCTAAAAAAACTCTTTTATTGGAAGAAGGATTCCTATTTGAGCAGAAGTTGGGATGGATACCAATTTAAGTTTCTCTTTGCTTCCCACAGAGGCATGTAAAATTAAGGTTTCACCCGGGCAAGTTTTGGCATCGACAACTGTACCATAGTCCTTTACTTTGATGTCACTTACTGTTCAATTATGATGATGTATTCGCTGTTAGGACACTTTAGGTTCGACTTTTATTGCTTTTCATTTTGGCATTCACATGGTACTCTATTATCCAGACATAGGGGGCACCTTTTGAAACCCAGTATGATTTCTGTAAGAAATGCCATGCCATATACGTAAATATAAATTTATATAATAGTAAAAAAAGCAATTTAGGAGGTGAACTATTACGATATTACGATATGGGTAAGACTATTTTCAAATCAATTTTAAATATCAAAATTTTATAGCCAGAAGTTAGTGATGAGATTTGTATTTATATTGTGATGAAACTTGGATTCATATGGCTTATATCTAACTTTGGCATTCAATCTTTTTACCATCAATACAATTCTAAAGCAGATCAATGCTATAAGAAAGCTCTTTTATTGGAAGAAGAGTTCCTATTTGAGCAAAAGTTAAGATGGATACCAATTTAAGTTTCTAAAAGATCTCTTTACGAATGTAGGAGATGTAGAGTTTCTTACCAATTCTAGTTTCCATTCTAGTTTCTCTTTGCCTCCCACAGAGGGAGGTAAAATTAAGGTTTCACCAGGGCAAGTTTTGGCATCGACAACTGTACCATAGTCCTTTACTTTTAAAGTTTGATGTCACTTACTGTTCAATTATGATGATGTATTCGCTGTTAGGACACTTTAGGTTCGACTTTTATTGCTTTTCATTTTGGCATTCACATGGTACTCAATTATCTAGACATATGGGGCACCTTTTGAGACCTAGTATGATTTCTGTAAGAAATGCCATATACGTAAATATAAATTTTATAAATTTTATATAAGTAAAAAATACAATTCCAGTAACAGTTTAGGAGGTGAACTAGTACGATATGGGTGGGATTATTTCTAAATCAATTTTAAATATTATTTAAAATTCTATAACTAGGAGTTGGGGATGAGATTAGCATTTATATTGGTGATGAAACTTACATTGTATCTAACTTTGGAATTTCAATCTTTTGACCATCAATACAATTCCAAAGCAGATCAATGTTCTAAGAAAGCTCTTTTATTGGAAGAAAAGTTCCTATTTGAGCAAAAGTCAGGATGGATAGCAATTTAAGTTTCTAAAAGATCTCTTTACGAATGTAGGAGATGTAGAGTTTCTTACCAATTTAAATTTCTAAAAGATCTCTTTACGAATGTAGGAGATGTAGAGTTTCTTATTATGTTGCATGCTGGGTCACTCCAGGCTAACAGATGCTTCAGTTCAAGGAACTGTTGGGAATTGATTCAAGTCTTGAAAATCCACAGATGACCTTAATCTTCAAGAGCCTTTGGCAGAGGAATGGAGACAGCACATCGGGCTTCTTTCACATATTCCTACCTTTCTACAAAATTCGTGAGGATGAGCTTGTTTGGACTTGGAACAAAACAACGGGCTTGCTCACAGCTAAACTAGGATACAAGCTTTATCTGTAGCAGATCAGAAAGAGGAGCAAAAATGGGGTGGAAAGCGATGTAGAAACTGGATTGTCCATTGAAAATTAAAATTTTGCTTGGTTAGGTATTTCAAATAAAATTTTGACTTGGGACAATGGCCAGAAAAAGGAATTGGCAGAGCCCTAATAGATGCATCTTCTGTAAACAAGAGGCAGAATCTGTGGATGATCTATTTGAAGCTTGTTCCTTCACCAAGCTGGTATGGCAAGATGACCTATTGGTAAATTGCCATGGGAAGTGGATGAAATATACTTTGTTGCAATTTATGAGCTATGGGAATCTGATTCTTTAGTGAAAGCTTCCAAAGCATTACCATGCTATGTGATTTGGGGTTATGGTTGGCACAAAACAGTATGATTTTTGAGAATAAGTGTTGGATGCCTACTCTTATGACACAGAATTCAAACTTTGTTGAAAGGTTGGAAAATAGGTCAAGGCATCATCTAGAATTGATTAAGTTATATAAGGTTTGGGGCTTCCTTGATGACACAAGTCAAGGGACATCTAGTAGAGACACTGATAGTAGAGTCAAACTTTTTGCTCCATGGATCCTCTTAAAGTTTTCTACAAATAAAGGAATCATTGATTTACAAGTCTAAATGGCAACTGAAAACTTTTTATGGACTGGTGCAATAATCATTGTAATTGTATCATTACAAATCTGGCATTGACTCCTATCACTATGCTTGACAATGCTTTAACAGCTAAAGCTAGATTCTAGGCAAATAACTTTGAGCATGTCTATGGAGAACACAATACCAAGGCTGATGCATTGTCGAAAGAAGCTTTAACCTTAACGGAAGGATCTATACATATACAAGCATGTAAGGACAATAAGACATTGTCCAAGGAGCTGGTCATGTTTATGTAATGGCATGTTTATTTGGTTGATCTGTAATGTTTCTCTTTTGTGGATAGTGTAAGGACCAGTTTCGTATGGGGTTCCCTTTTTGTTCTTGTCTGTGACAAAATCGGATAACTATAATGTTTAGGGACTGTCTTAAGACCGCAGTTAAGTGGACTCTCTCAGAGCTTGAAGGCTCACCCATTTACATTTGATTTCTCCTAATGAAATAACAAGAAATAAAAAATACTTTTTCTTTTTCGAAACTTTGTTGGCCGAATCAACCTCTGAACGCCCACGAAATAAAAACAGAGACCCAAAAAAAACAGCATTCCTCCAGGATATCAGGCCACCATTCCTCTCAAGAGCACATGCATAGTATCACCTTCGGTAAACCAGCTTGCCTCTTACAGCTGGACTACTTGTGGTTCACCCTTTGTGGGCAGATTCCCCACCTAAGTGGAGCGGAGGGTCATTTTTCCATTGCAGAGTATATGAAGCATCAATTACATACGCTAACAAATTACAAGAAAAAACACACTCAAAGAACATGCAACATATTATCAAGTTTGTTAGTGTTTTAAAAGCTCTAAACGAACTCCCAAGGCATAATAAAAATAGGTATTGAAAAGGTTCGGATACATGCCTTAGCAGAACCCAATTTGCAAAATACAAATCCAAACTATGCCACAAAAGGCCTACTCAATTAACATTATTAATTCCGGTTGTTTACAGAAAAATAAAAAGCAGAGAGGTTGGAGGCACAGATTCAATGTTGCGAGGTTGAACAAGAGCAGAGAGGTTGGAGGCACAGATTCAATGTGGCCAGGTTAAACCACAAGTCCAATACGGCGAGGTTCCATGCACAGTTTTAATCATTTTACATTGCCTTTTGGATGGATGTACAGTTTTAATCATTTTACATTGCCTTTTGCATGGATGTACAGGTATGTGGGTTTTGTTGGAAATTGTAATTACTCCCGTATGAAGATGTAGCAAGATCCAAGTTGAATGATGCCTAAAAAGATAAGCTGAGTTAAATGCTGTCCAAATTTAGAGTCTAAATTGAGTGTGAGTTAACAAAGTTAAGTGTGAGACAAGTTGAGTTCAGTCTATATTTGGAGAAGTCCAAATTTAGTGTGTATGTGCATGTTAAGTTATTTTGGGCGAGTAGCTAGTCCAAAAAGTTTAAATACCCTTCACTAGGTTCATTGTAATCAAGTCAAGTCAAATCAAGTTTGTGTGATCAATTGAAGAGCGGCAACTCATGTTATTGTGTGTGAACTTGTGTAAATTTTGTGCCTTTACAACAAATTGGTATCAGAGCCAGAAGATCTAAAGGGCCATAAATTATATAGCCGCAACTTGCAAAGTCCCCAAGTAATAAAAGCGTTGAATGTTTGATCATTGTCGTCATTGAGCAATAATCCATAACTTGCCGAATTTTTCTAAATAGAGAGGGGGCCACAATCCTAGACACTGCGAGCCGTAGAGGAGAGTAGCCTAAAAAGCCAACAAATTGGTATCAAAACCTAATGATGATCTTGAGTGTGCAAACTATAGAAGAAAAAAAGAAAAGAAAAAAGAAACAGCGGTACCTAATGATGAAAGTGAAGAGAAAGACATAGAAGTTTCTGAAAACAAGAAAGAATGCATTAAAACCATTTTTCAACAATGGAGTCAAGAAGAGATAAGATTATGTTATCAAGAAATATGACAAAAAGAAAGTTAGGAATATGAAGCACAAGAAGCAGAGCAAAGAAGCAGTTTGAAGATGGAGAGTTGTGGGAGCAGTCCATGGTTGGACAAATTTTTGAAGAAGAAGTTGTAGAAAACAAATTCAAAACAAATACAAGAAAAATGAACAAAAAATTGCAGTGGCAGCGAGTGAAGAAAGCCAACTGCAAGAACGTGAAACAAAGAATGAAGCGATTTCAAGGATATAAAATCTCGAAGAAACTAAAAAGAAAAAGCAAAATTGTCAAAGTTTTAAGTAATTGTAAGCCGACTTAGACCAACATACAT
Source organism: Pinus taeda (assembly GCA_000404065.3). NCBI lineage: Eukaryota > Viridiplantae > Streptophyta > Pinopsida > Pinales > Pinaceae > Pinus > Pinus taeda. The sequence continues at coordinate 36,032 of APFE031267271.1, forward strand.
GTTTGATGACGATTGAGTCAATGTCTATTATAAGCCTAACAGACATAGTTGAGTCATGTTTGAGTTATGTTGCCTCATAAGGTCGTAATTAAGGGGGAGTGTTGGGAAATAGTAATTACTCTAGCATGAAGATCTAGCAAGATCTAAGTCGATTGATGCATAAAGAGATTAGTTGAGTTAAGTGTAGTCCAGATTTAGAGTCCAAGTTGAGTGTGAGATAGGTTGAGTTTAGTCTATATTTGGACAAGTCCAAATTTAGTGTGTGCATGTTAAGTAATTTTGAGCTAGAAGTTAGTCCAAAAAATTTAAATACCCTTCACTTAGTACTTAAATACTATTTTAGGAAATTAAAATGTTGAATTGTTTGAGAATAGAAAAATAAATAAACAAAAAAATTAATGGAAATATTTTATTAAAATCTCATGGAAAGATTTTTTGAAATTACTCCCAATTATTTTTTTAATAGATTTATAAACTTTAATAAATTAGATTTGCAAAATTAAAGGGTTTTTCATGTGAAATTATAAACAATATACTTGAAAGAAGCATCCATTTTTGTTAAAGTAGGAGTAAGGCTCTTGGCGAGTAAGACCCCACTACTTGAAGGTCAAATTAGGAACAATCTCGTTAATTTATGCAGGATCATGTAATTATATGCAAGTTTATGGGCATTTGGGCGCGGGAAATGGACATTCTTCGCTGGATCTAGCTAAAATGGCAACCCAAAGCTCCTTTTGACCTATGCCTTAGGGCCAAGGGATTCTTCATAGTAATATTCGAAGATCTTGAAGACAGGAAATGAATTCTGGACAATGGCCCTTACTTCATCAACAATGCTGGCCTATTCATGAGGCACTGTGAACCCTATTACAACCCTTGTTCCTTGTTTCCTCGATCAGAGTTCATCTCTACTGCCTCCCAAAGCTGTTGGGTGTCAGAGTTACGGTTCGATAAACTCATTCAACACTTAATTTGTCAACCCGGGGCTACGTAAGCTTAGAGGCATAGCACAAGAAATGCCAAAGACTTTTGGTTTAACTTTTGTAAATCCTATTTCTAACCTTCTAACTAAATTTTACAGAATCAACAGGAAATGAAATTGCAAAGAAAACCTTCAGCAAAATAACACCAAGCCACTCTCGGTACTGGATTCAATTCAACAAAAATACTTGCAAAGAAACTTTGACAGAAAAATTAAAGCATGCCTTGCAATCAATTTGAAAAGAATGTTGGAAAATGAAATATGTTCCTGTAATCAAAACTCCTATGCTTTAAAAAGAATAAAAGGAATGATCTTCTATTATACTTATAAATCTATGTCCTTTACTAAAGATATTGTTAGTGTCAGTCTTTTAAGCCTTCCACTAGTGATCAAATATGATCTTACAAAGTGGTCTTAGGGTGCCAAAGTCAAATTTTGTCATTTCAATGAGTCTGCAAGTAAAATTTGGTCACTAGGTATTAGGTCTAGGATTTGTTTTCACTTCTTTTAAAGTTGTCCAAATGTCAGTCCATGTCCCCATTCAGATGAGTGTACCATTATTTAGAGGGTTGTCATCATCATTTCAAGTTCCAATAGGTCATTTTACACCTTGTTCGTATTTCACTTGTATGGTCAAGTCATCACAAAACTTGTATCTTGATGTTCATACACCTTCCCCTATCATTAGTGTACCTTATTAAACACTTCCCATCAATGATATCCCTCAAATTCCTCATTTTCCCACAAACCCTAGTTTCTCGCTACAATTTGACAATTTTCTAGGCTAAGCTTGTGTTTTTCCCTTTTTGACCCCTTCCCCTCACTCAATATTTGAAATTCCACTTTCCCCTATTTCCTAACATCCCTCCCTACTTCCCTAAATTTTCTCAAGAATCTATAAACCCCTTATCCCCTTCATTTCCCTTAATTTCTACAAATCCTCTGTTCCACACATCGGGATAGGTTTTACTCAAATGATGTTTTTGAGTAAGGAAAAATGAATTTAGAAAAAGTGAGAGAGATTTTTGTTCATAATAGGCCAAGGAAGAAAAACCTCCTTCACTTTTTACACAGGTGTCATGGTTTTAGATAAATTTCAAAAATACAAGTTGCCTCAGGAGGGTTGCTGCACCTCTGGAGTGACCTTGGGAAAATCAAGATTTCTCCTAGCTTGGTTGGCCAAATAACTTGCTTGATGAGTCAAATGATAACTAAACATAAATATATTTCCAATGAGATATCAATGGCTCAATTTGGAGTTGAGAAAGACGTTCAACAATTGACTGCAACAACACTCTGCATTTAGGTAGCCTCATTTTGCACATTTTGACCAATCTTGGGAGATTTGACTTTTGACAGGTCAAATGAACTCCAAATTGAAAAATTCAAGTTTTGTTGGAAAGTAGACTCAATAAGATTTCCAACGAGCTATCACATGCCTAATTTGGACACCGCGAAGACCTCCAAATGTGGTCTGCAAAAAGGTGTTGCGCACCTGGCACCCGATGCTTTGCATAGAATTGGCGCTGCGCACTTGTGGCAAGTTTCCAGTGTAAAATTACACTGGCGTTGCGCATAGAAAAGGCATTGCGCACCTGTTACTTGGTGTTGCACACTTGTTCCAAAAGCTATAAATGCTTCCAAACTCCTCTAAACTCGCAAAAATCAAATTGAAGTTTGTTCCAAGTAAGTAAAACATTCCTCCTTGCTCAGGGAAGCTGTGTTTGGTGCCTTGGATGTTTGTGGTTTCCTTTAAGCAAAGCCCTAGATAAATTGCTAACATAAACCCTAGCTATCTTCCAAACTGTCTCATAGAATTGCAAAGGTACTTGCTTTCTGTTGTTTCTATTCCCTTAATCCATTTTCCCTAAAATCCCATTCCCTCTCCCTACATCATCAACATCCACTCCCCAAACCCCACTCCCATTTACCAAACCCTAGCTCTATACCTTATTCCCAAACCCTAATTCCCACATCCTATTCCTTCACTACATCCACTTCATTATCAAACCCCTCATTCCACATTCATAATACCATTCATTTCCCTCATTCCCAAAAGAAACCCTACTCACCTCATATTTCTAAAATCGCTTCATACTCATCATTCACCCACACTACCTTTCTTTCCTTACTATCATTTACAGTCAATCAAGCCAATGGGCAGTGATTATGGAGATTTTTTCCTTTTGAACCATGAGGTGGCACAAGAGGTGAGTGTCATGGACTTGGATGCTCAAAATTCAAGGAGTGTCAAAGATTTGATCATCAAGGAAAAAGATTTGTAATGCAAGGACAAAGAGGCTAAAGGCCAAGCTAAGAAGAGTTTTGAGGAGCAAAAAGAGCAAGATAAACTCAAGATCTTGGGTGAAGCATCATTGGCTCATCAAAGCACTTAACAAGGGTTAATTATGCCAAATTTCAAGAAATTTGGAGAAATTTTTGTCAATTTTGAAATTTTTAATGTAAAAAACATGTTTTGTTAAATAGGTGCACAACGCCACTGGCGCTGCGCTTTTGTTGGGGATACTTTTTTGCAAAAAGGTTTGCATTTTTGGAATCAACATGAAAAAATATGCATACTCAGAAATGGCTGAGAATTTTGGACAAGTCTTGGGTCTCCAAAAGGGCAAAAAACACCCAAAAAGTGCCCTCTCTACCACTTTTTTGCCACACAGGAAGCAGTCTTGGAAGATTCCATTTTTGGAGGGGCAAATGGACTCCAAATCCAAAAATTCAAGTTGTTCTAGACAGTATACTCACCAAGCTTTCCAATGAGCTATTCTCCACCTAATTTGGACTTTGGGAAGCCTTCCAAAAGTGGCCTAGAAAAAGCGTTGCGCATAGGATCAATGGCATTGTGCGTAGGAGGAAATTTGCCAGTATTGTCTGATTTTCCAGAATTTCGCCCAGTTTGACTATTAGTTGACTTTTTCTCTTCTCTTTGGTAAACTTGTAATGGTAAATAATGTAAGATGATGTAAATTTGATGACAAATTACTTAAGGGGGGGTAGATACATCAGTTAGAGGCAGTTTGAGGTTGAATGAATCAGTTTCCATAATTTTAGAGGCAAGTTGTTCCATTGCCTATTTTCTAGTTCCTAGTTTAGATGTTGTTGAAACAACTCCTTGACTCATGGATTCGACCCCTGATGGCTAGCATAGGTGGTTTGATGCCTATATTATGTACTTTCTTAGTCATTTGTAAAGGTTGGACTCTTGTGGATGCTTTGAGCTTCATTGTAAATCACTTCTGCAGTTTGGCAAGGAAATGAACCAAAATTTTGCAGCATTTTGTGGGATTCTTGTGGTAATGTGTCTTGGCATTATTCCTTCCTTTGTTATTTAGTTTCTCTTATGTGTATATGTGTCGACATCTATTTCTTTCTTCATAACTAAATGAATCAAGATAAATAAGTGGAATCCATTGATAATCAGTGCTTTGCTTTGAGGATACATTTTTAATGTTTTCTGCTGTTTGAAGAGGACTCATGAACTTTGTGTGCCCTCTCCAACTCCTCACTGGTCTTAGACTTACCATCACACTCAATTCAAAGTGTCAAAACACCTGCCTACCTCGCCCCACAGAAACTCCTGCAAATCTGAGTTGATTTCCCAGACCCAAAGCTGCCTTATTCATTTGATCCAGCAACTAATCATCAAAATCAAACAAAATCATCTGATCTAATATACCTAGCCTAAAATCCGCATTCATTTCAGTCATCTCAAGCCCTAGTTTCCATATTCTAATTGAGATTGACAGGGAGAGAGCCCTCTCCTGACCTGGTAGGGCTAGCTACCAGGTTAAGCGTGGTTTGATGTTACCCTAGACCTGCCTTCATTCAGCCTGAGGTAGATTTAGGCACTAACAGATATATCATTCATGTACTAGAGAAACCACGTGCCTGTACCAAAATGAGTCTTGTTCCTGCACTAGGATACTTTGTTCTAGTACATGAATGTTTTGTTCTTGTACCGGAATATTATGCTCCTGTATCAGAATGGTCTATTCCTATACTAAGAACTCATTATTCCTACACTAGAACGTCAATGTTCCTGCACTAGAACGCATTGTTCCTACACTAGGAAAATCTTGTTCCTACACTAGGAAAATCTTGTTCCAATTACCCTTCACTCGAATATGAATGTGTTATAGCTGGAAATAAATGAAAACATAGAGGAAAAACTTAAGCTTGAACTTTAATAAAAAGACTCCAAATCCAAAACAAATGCTCAACATAATCACTGTAAAAGCTGGAAAGGAAATCTTGCAACGACAGAAAAGGAAACACACTTGCACTATAAATAAGAGTGCCTATCCAAAATTCAGAACTTAACCTTTTTAGATCTCAGTCACAAATAATAGAGAAACTCTGCATTGAAAGATAAATTCCATAAAATTGCTAATCTCGAAAAGGAACCATAAACGATCCCTATAATTAATAATGTTCAAGTTGTGTTCATATACAAAATCGCTACAGTTTAATCTTTACATACATAGTTGTTATTATATTGCCTAAGTTTGTATTCATATAAGGCACACATGTGCTGGAAGGAAAATGATTTAAACTTCAAACTCATAACCTTAACCAATCTTTTAGAAATAACTCAGAAAGCATTTCTCAGAAAAAGGATAAAACAGTGAGATACTTTCAAGAACGTAAAGAAATACTAAAATTGAAAATGGAAATTAACTCAATCACATGGAGAATCCTCAGATATGAGTTCATGCGCAAAACATTCACAAGGGTTTCATAAAATCTGCAAGCTCAAGCATGTAAAAGAAATCACTATGTTCACACTGACATAACCAAATCTAAGCAACTTACAAAAGATAAGGAGAACGAGTTAGGTTGGCTGGGCCCTAGCCAACCAACTCGTTTCCCTCTACGAAAACTCTGAAATCAAATGCACAAAGGAAACATTATAGATAATGACAGGAACCAAAATATGAAACTGGCATCAACCCCTTCTTCTATTCAAAATTTTCTACAAATACACATTGTAAAACCATGGATCCAGCCCAGAGAGACAGGGAAAAACAAGATTACAAAATTATAACAACACTGTATCAAAAATCCTTCATAATATTGGTAGTTAAGCCTATCCTATAATCCCTATTTTATACATGAAAACTCAGCTCTCAGCCGTGATGAAAACTTAACAGCAAAACCTGTTTGAACAGTGACCGACCTCCATCTTTAGTCCATCCATAATGCTCCAAGCCTGTCTTTAGCTCATCCATAACACTCCAAGCCTGTCTTTAGCTCATCCATAATTCTCTAGACCTGATGAAGAAAATGGAACAAACCCTCGGCGAAAGGTGTGCGCCATTCCTTAACAAGTATATTAATTTTGGAGTCAATCTGAAATGAATAGGTCAGCTGTCCATCTAGTATAGGAATGATGGGAGGTACAAGAATTAGAATCCTGCACCAACCGAACTCCGACTTTTATTAATGACATTTACTGACCATGCCTTAAGGAAATATGAAAAGATAATTTACAAAGGAAATTAAGCCTATTAAACCTTTTTAGTAACAAATAAGCCCTTATAATCCATATCCAATAAAATCACAAAAAGAAACCAAGAACCATGTGTGAAGATTTTAATTTAGTTGTGAAACACAGGTTTATGTAGCTGCATAGTTAGGCCAAGGATAAGGTTAAAAAAGGACAATTGTGATGAACAACATCCTCCCAACCTCATCTTGTTGTGTGTCCTCACACAACTACTGACCTCTACAAAAAAAAAAAATAGAAAGCCTTCCTTTACTTTTGGATCTGAATATTGATTCCTGACCCCTCTACCTTCAACTTCTTAATATGGGCTTTCCTTAGGTGCTTAACCACTTTCCTCAAACGAGTTGTATAGTGAGATGCATGAAATTTCCATTTCTTTGCCTGTTGCTTCCATTCTTGCACTATTGTTAACAATTCTTCATTCCTGCTCTTCAATGTAGTATTTTGATCCATTACCCATCGATTTAAAAATTCAAATTCATATATATATGCTACTTCAACTCCTGAATTACATCAAAGGCATAATTTTTCTCTCCATCTTCTTCTTTTATTGTTGCCCTTTTAGCTGCTGACTCATGAAAAGTGTCATTATTTCCTATTTCTTTTGCAAACTCCTAAGTTTCAAGATCCAGAAGAATATTATCCTCATGTGTTTCCACTGTAGGGTATTCTGCTACTCCTGGCACTGTGTCCTGTTTTTGAGCTACCTTTTTCTTCTTAGCTTCCTTCATCAGAGATGATAGAGGAATTTCATCTTCCTCCTCAACATAACCCAGACTGAAGATCGAAGTACCCAAGGCTGCAACTTCTGCTAATATAGAAAGGTTATTTTGCACTATCAAATTTTCTACAGGAATCTCCATAGAAGGGTTTCCCAGGGGAATACACTCCTCAAAGTCGACAATGATCTCCACTGTAGTAGTTGTTGTAACCAACTCTGGTCTCATAGAAGCATGACTTCTTTTCAATGAACCTCATGTAACCCTTCATGAAGGTTCAGGCTCCTCGATTTCACTTTGTCCCTTACTTTTCTCCTTCTTCTTAGGTTTTGTCTCCTTAGAATATGGTTTGTCAGTTTTCAGTATTCCTCCTTTGCCACCTTTTAAAGGTGGTTCCCTTGTTGTTGACTAACTGCTGACTTGACAAATTTTTTTCTTCCTTTCTGTAGATGAATCCTACCATGAGGTCGCTTTATTGTGCTTTCACCCTGAAATGTTTTAAAAAATGTCTCCCATGTGGTGCGTCTATTTTCCAACTCTTTTCTAACCATAATTTTGATTAGGCCATAGTGGCATAATTTAAAACCTATCTAATCTCTCCTTCTCTTTTGCACAATTATGGATATCTTATATAAACGTTTCAATAGGAAATGAGGGAAATTGTTCAATTTACCTTACTCGAAATGTAGCAAAGTTGAACATGGTACAGATAAGTTAATGAGTACCTCCCTTCATAGGTGAGGAACTTCTAGAGAATGTACAACAAGTATTTCCATTTCTCAACCATAATGTTCCTCTACAACCCAATTTTCCAGTTCATAGTGTGATCTTCTTCAAGCAGAAAATGATGCCACACACCCTTCTCCAATTCACCTTTCTTAAACCATTTCTCGCCCATGGATGGTAGCTCTTTGGCCTGAGAAATAGAATTCTCCATCACTTGAAACTGTAAATATCTGACTGTGGCCTTCCTTCCATCAAAGGTGCATGCAAAATCTAGAGCTACCATGGAATCGTAACCATCGAATTTGAGCAGGAAGAGAAGAAACCCTGTTTCTTGCAATAAGGGCAGATTTCTCTCATACTCAATTGTACCCTCTAGTTCCTTTACACACCATGGATTAATGCGGACCAACGCCATATTATTTGAAGGTTACACTACTCCCACTCTCCTGCAAAATTCTACAAAGAAGACCCTTCTGGACATAGTTTTTTTGAAAATACTCAGGGTGTGTTGATGATCTCTATATTTGTAAAATTTGAATGGCATGCACCGGTGCCTTAATTCATGTTCCTCAACATCCTATCCATTTATACTGATGATTAGAACGACTGCCACCCTGTCAATGTAAACAATTTATTAGAAAGGTCGAAGATTTGGTATGATTTCAAGGTAAGCAGGGTAATGATGATTAATGGTGGCTGCGATGGTTTAGAATTTCAAGAAGGAAATGCATGGTCTACACATACATCCAAATCGTTAAAGAGGTAACAAGTTTCAGTTAATCAATTGGTTAAGGAAGGAATCTTTCACACATGTCCCCAATCCCCATCATGATTTTAACTGGAACATGGTAGTGCTTTAAAAATAAGGTTAGTTAGACCATAATATCCCTACACTTAAAATATTTATTCCTATTGGCAATGATAAATAATGTCAATCAAATAAAAAATTTAACAATTGTGGCTTTTCAAAAATAGCCATTGTACTTCTAAACAATGATTCAAACAATCCATTAAAACTCATGATTGCAATGGAATTCCTATACTATGACACGGTTCATGCACCCGAACCCAACTTTCCTGCACTGGAAGCTGCAGTTCCTGTACTACATAAGGGATTCTCACAAAATCAAATTTCCTTTATTATACATAGACTAAATTCATCAATAAATTGCAGAATTTGAAGGAGTTTATTTTATCGCCAGTTTACAGGTGTCATTATGCTTCCTTCATCTGATCAGGTGAGGTCTTCAAAGATTCATTAGATCCTGCAAAAATTTATGAGGGAAAGAAAGAAGCGGGACAAGGATAAATTTTTAGAAAGGGAAGGAAATTATTGAGGGCACTTAGAATGAGATAAACCACCAGAGGGATATAAGAAAAGGGAGTGGGGAAAATTTTTCAGGAATAAGAAGGAAAACAAAATTTGGGACAGGAAACTTTGTGAAGAATAAGAGGGAATTTTTAACGAGCACAAAAGAGGAAATAGAGGGAAAATTACGAAAAGGGAACAAGAAGAAAGGAAAAGTTTTTACCTCAATTCACAGATGTCTTTGCCACATATTTTTGTACCATGAATGAATTAACTGTAGTGGGGGTTTTACGTTACTTGTACGAAACCGACCATGTCAATTGCCTTGAACTTGGATAAGGGCTTAGCTCTGGCAGTCATTCTGTTGTCACTAGAAAACTTTTACAGAGACCTGCTTCTTCTCAATGACAATCATCATTTATAATAATCAAGTAACATCCCTTTTTATTATAAAAACATTGATCCACCCACCAACATGATTTTTTTTAGGCGGATCCTTCCATAACCATGTCAGCAAGCTGATTTGCACACTCATAGGTAGAGATTTTTTCAATTTGTTAATTTTCTGGTTTTTTTCCTCTTTTTTTTTTTTTAATTTATTTATTGGAAAAGAGAAATCAGATTTGCAGTAGGTTGGCATCACCACCTACCATTCTTAATTCTGGTTGTTGCTGCACTTGTTGTATAAATTTTTCCTTGGTAGTGGGATGAAAATATACTTTAATTCTATGCCAATTTACAAGGAAAATTGATTGTTGTTCATCAATGGTCTTGATTTCTACTGCTCCATTTTCAAAAACCTTCACCACTTCATATGGTCCCATCAAGTGTGTACAAAATTTCCCTTTAAAATTTTTGAATTTAGAATCATAGAGGAGTACCCAATCACCTGGTTGGAACTGATTCTTTTTTATCAACTTGTCATGCCATTTCCTTCACTGTTGTTGCATTAATGTATTTTATTGGACAACAACCCTTCTAATTTCATCAAGTTCATTCAGCTGTAAGAGATGTTGTTTCTATGCTTCCGAGAGATCCAATCCTAATTTGACAATGGTTCTGAAAATTTTAATATAGAATTCAATCGGCAATAGGACCTACTTTCCATACACCATCTCACAAGTTGTATGACCCATGTTGTTCCTTCAGGTAGTTCTATAAGCCCATATGGCCTCAAGTAACCTGTTCGCCCAATATTTCTTATGAAGGTTCACTATTTTGGTAAGAATGGACTCCATCACCTTGTTAGTAGATTCTACCTGGCCATTTGCCTGCGGGTGGTACGATGTTGATTTCCTATGTCCAATTTTATATTGATCCATAATACCTTTCACCAGATTGGAAACAAAATGAGGTCCATTGTCAGAAACAATTTCTCTAGGAACACAAAATCTAGTAATCATGTCACTAAATAAAACTTCAACGACAACTTTTTCAGTGGCAAAAGAAACAACTTTAGCTTCTACCCATTTTCTTACAAAATCCGTGTAAACCAAGATATGCCTTTTGTTTAACAATGTTGCAGCTATAGGTCCTGCAAAATAGATAGCCCATTTTTGAAGGGTTCAATCATAACTTGAGGACATAAAGGCATTTCATTGGCTTGACCAGGTTGATCCATTCGTTGGCAACTATCACAACGCTTGACATGTTGTTTGGTATCCCTAAACAAGGAAGGCCAAAAGTAGCCAGCATGGAGGATTTTATATGTTGTCCTTCTATCAACAAAATGGCCTCCACAAGGTTCATCATGGGCAACTATAAAGATATAAAACACTTCTTCCTCTCTCACACATCTATGAATAATGAGGTTAGTTCTACTGTAAAAGAGGTCTCCCAGAATCCAGGAATATGAGGCACTTTGCTAAATAATATTCTGTCTCTCTCGAGTAGATAGATGAGGCGGTGTTTTTCCTATAACTAAGTAATTAGCTATATTAGCAAACCAAGGATATTTTGCTGACACACCAAAAATATGCTCATCAGGAAAGGAATCATCTACAAGAATTATTTCACTAGGATTGTTTAATCTAGAAAGATAATCAGCTACAACATTGGATTTTCCCGGTCTATCAACAACAGTAACATTAAATTCCTGTAGTAAAAGTAATCACCCAATCACTCTACCACTAGTCAAAGGTTTATTCATTAAGTATTTTATGGTAGAATGGTCTGTATGTACAAGTACTTCATAAGCTGTAATGTAGAGTCTAAATTTATTAATAGAAAATATCACAGCTAAAAACTCTTTCTCAGTCATGGTATAATTCATTCGGTAGGCGACAAGTTTTTACTAATGAAGTAGATAGCGTAGGATTGTTGATTTTCTTCTTGTCCTAGGGTTGCACCAATAACAGTATCTAAGGAATTTGAGGAAATATGAAATGGAAGAGACCAATGAGGTCCCCTCAAGACTGGTGCATGTACTAGTTTTCCTTAAGCTCCTCAAAAGGTTGTTGGCAGGCTTTAGTCCAAGAGAAATCGCTATCCTTAGCTAAGAGTCAAAAAAGAGGAGTAATTATCCTAGAAAAAATTTCAATGAATCTCCGGTAATATCCCGCATGTCCAAGGAATCCTCTCACTTCCCTTTGTATTTTGGGTGCAGGAAGATGTAAGATAACTTCTATTTTGGATGGGTCTACCTGAATACCTTTGTAAGAGATAAGATGACCAAGAACTACCCCCGCTTTACACATCAATCTATATTTATTATCACTCAAAGTGAGGCAATCTTCTTAGCAACGAAAAAGCACTTTTTCTAAATTTTTGAGGGCTTCTTGGAAAGAATCACCAAATATTGAAAAATCATCCATGTAAATCTCTACGTACTCAAGTTCGGAAAAAATGGCCAATAATGCCCTTTGAAATGTAGTTGGCGCATTACAAAGTCCAAAATGAAGCACTTGATAGGCGAATTTTCTCCATGGACAGGTAAAAGTGGTTTTTTCCTGATCCTCAGGTGTGATTTGTATTTGATTATAACTGCTAAAGCCATATAAAAATGAAAAGTACTTTTTACTGGAAACGGTATCAAGCACCTGACCGATAAAGGGAAGGGGGAAATAATCCTTGAGAGTGGCTTTCTTTAATTATCTACAATCAATGCAAATATGCCATCTCCCATCTTTCTTCAGAACTATCACCAGCGAAGAGACCCACTGACTATCAAATATATAATAGATAAATCTGACATGTAAGAATTTTTGTAGTTCTTCCTTAACAATATCTCTTAGTGTGGGATTCATGCACCTTTGGGGCTATCGAACAGGTTGGGCTCCTTCCTGAATGTAAATATGATGAGTGCAAGTTTTAGGAGGGATACCTTTCATGTTCTCATAGCTCCATGCAAAGGCACCAATATGGTTTCATAACGAGCTCACAAGATGCTCTTGTTGGGATTGGTCCAAGTCTGAACTAATATATAAATATTTTCCTGGACTAATCTCAGTAAGAGTCGTCTCAGACTCAAGAATGTTAGTATATGCAGCTAAACTTTTAAGTGGAAAGGGTTGGGAATCATAATTTTCTTGAAAACTTGGGCTAAAGATATGAGATAGTGAGTCAAAAATTGGCATAGTATCCAAGTTGTTCAAGAAAACCCGAATCTCACCCTGCTCAGTTGACACGTTATATTGATGGATCAAAGAAACAGATCGAGTCTCATCATCACTATTGTCATAGTCTATCCATAAGGTATCTCAAAGATCCTGAATGAATCTAGCAGGTGGATACAAGGTGACCTTTTCCTAGCATCTCCACGATAAATATACATATCATCAGAGCGTCATCCTATATAGGCATTTGACGTGGCAAGCCATGATTGTCCCAAAACCAAGGGGTGTCCTCCAATAGGATTTTTTGACCAAAGTATGATAAAATCCGCGAGGTATTCCCAAGAATCAATTGAAACAACCACATCATCTAATACACCATCTGGCTTGATTTTAGATTGGTTAGAAAGTTCAAGCATAGTAGGGGTAGGGCGGATATGGTCCAATCGAAGTTGTTCCATGGTTTGCCTAGTCATAACATTGATAACTACTCTTAGGTCTATTAATACGTTGGAGACAAGGACATCACTTATCTGGGTAGAAACAACTGGGTTTCCAGGGTCGGTATATTTTTCCATTTGAGAACTTTGTGTCATTAACTCAACTTCTCTTCCAACAAACTGGATAATATGAGGCTCTACTCTTTTACTCCCTAGTTTTTTAAGACAAAGATCCTTAATAATTTTAGTACAGATGGGGATCTCTTTAATGGCCTGAAGTAAAGGAACCTTTATACAAATATTCCTAGGTCTGGTAACTAGGTTAAACTCAAGCATGAGGTCATCTTTCTCCATAGACAACCTCTCTAAGAAGGGAGGTTGGTTTGAAGAAGATGGTAAGGGCTATGAATGTGTGGGAATGGTTCGAATGGTGACATCTCCTTTCAAATGATTAGGAGCTTCCTCCTCACTTTTCTCCTCGATGATCATCGTGGTTTGTTTTTGTTTTTGGTTTTCTAGATTTACTACCCTTCCCGATCTTAGTTGAAGGTCACTAACCCCAATCGACATAGTTTGATAAATAGGGAAAGGAAGCGGTCTGATAGAATTGATCATTTGCACCACCTTTTTATTTGGGTTTTGTACCGGTTATGCAGGCATTTTAGGTGGTCAAAAGGGTGGTGGCAATGGTAATGATGGCATGGCCTGAGTTTGTTGAGGAAAAGTTGGTGGCATTATAGACTGGGCCATGGGATGAGGTGCACAAGTAGTGGGATATCACTGTGTTGGTGTAGGGTAGTGATAGTGTGGTGATCCTCTCCACCCTTGTTACCAAGGTGGAGGTGATTTTCCATACTAAAATTGATGCCCATACTGCCAAGGCTAAGATTAATTTGTATTTTGGTAGGAATATGGTGGTGCATTTTGTGTGCTCCCATAGCATGTAATGGCTCAAGTTCCTGATGCTCTCCTTTGAATGCAACTTTCAATCTCGGTATAGATGGGAATTCATCGGTAGGTTGTTTTCCTGTACATATCAAACATTTATTAGCACTCTTAACATCTGCAGGACATTCACACAAAAGATGATTTTTCCTACATTTAGGACAATAAATGGACAATGTTTCTTGCTCTTCTACTAATGTTTGCTGAAATTTTAAAGAATCTATCTGTTTGCTAATAGTATTCATAATTTCAGTTCTCTTATTTTCCATTTTATTTTCCAAACCAATAATCATAGCATCTGTGGATCCAAATCTGATATTTTTAGAATTACTTCGGATCCCTCTACCAGATCTAGATTGATTCCATAAAAATTTCCTGCACAAGTCACAAAACTAATCAAAATTATTTTGAGCAATATCCCCTTGTCGTAGCAAGTTCAAATTATTTATAGCATTGTCAGTAAGTCCTCGCAAGAACAAGGTTCTAATAGTACTTAAATCAAATTTGTGTTTTGACCTTTGAAGAATGTATACAAATCTTTCTAAGTAATCTTCCAAGGTCTCTTCTTCACCTTATGCAATAGTGAAAATATCATCCTGCATTTCTCTTGTTTTTCAATATTCATGATATTTAGTTAAAAATACTTTCTTCATTTGTTTCCAAGAGGCCATAGTATTTCCTCCTAATCCCATGAACCAATGTAATGTTGAATCCTTGAGAGTTGTAGGAAATAGTTTTAGCTTTTGGGCATTTGAAGAATAATCATAACTTCTACACACTATAGAAAACTCAAATAAAAAATAATTTGGATCCTTGTGTATCTTACCATAGAAATGATGGAGAACGGAGGGTGGAATATTCTTCATCTAAACTACTCCATTCAGATCTACAATGGGAAATCCAAAGGTGGGTTGTTCCTCATTTGGCTGATTCTCACTAGTTCCTTCAGCATGATACTCCATCCTTCTTCTTCCAATCAAACCACTCTCAACACGATGTGAAAGTGAACTATGGTTTAAGATGACCTTTCAAGTTCTAGTAGTCCCTTTCCCTCCACCCACTGGTTGCGAAACTCCTGAACTATTGTCTCCAAAGTCTAGGTGGACAGTACCAGTGTGGTGGGTCTGCGTTTGCTTGGAATTTG
This sequence comes from Pinus taeda, assembly GCA_000404065.3. NCBI lineage: Eukaryota > Viridiplantae > Streptophyta > Pinopsida > Pinales > Pinaceae > Pinus > Pinus taeda. The sequence continues at coordinate 51,369 of APFE031267271.1, forward strand.
TACCTGCAAGAGAAGGCCCAATATGAGAAACATTATTTGATTTATCACTCTGTCTTTGGCCCTTATTAGGCTTTGAACCCTTACCTTTTCTAGTCATACATTTTAAAATAAATCAACCAAAAATAATAATTGAAAACTTGTTGAAAAACTCAACCAAATGCTGCAGTAAAAAAAGGTTAGCACACAAATTAATTCAAATAAAAATCCTTCAAACAATAGAAGCACACTGCATGAAAAAATAAAGTAGACTTATCTGTATTGTAGAAAAATAAAAAAGCTTTACCAGATTTGTTCCAATTGCCTCCCTGGCAATGACACCAAAATGTTGGGTGCCAGAGTTACAATTCAATAAACTCCTTCAACGCTTAATTTGTAAACCCGAGACTATGTAAGCTTAGAGGTGTAGCACATGAAATGCCAAATATTTTTGGTTTAAATTATGTAAATCGTACTTCTAACCTTCTAACTAAATTTTGTAGAATCAACAAGAAATGAAATTGCAAATGAAACCTTCAGCAGAACAACACCATGCCACTCTGGGTATTGGATTCAATAAAACAAAAATACTTGCAAAGAAACCTCGATAGTTAAATTAAAGCATGCCTTGTAATCAATCTGAAAATAATGTTGGAAAATGAAATATGTTCTTGTAATCAAAACTCCAAAGCTTTAAAAATAATGGAAGGAATGATCTTCTATTATAATTATCAATATATGTCCTTTACTAAAGATATCTCATTCCTATACTAGAGCAACAACGTGCCTGTACCGAAATGAGTCTCATTCCTGTACTGGGATACTCTATTCTCATGCAGCAGTGCTCTGTTCCTGTACTGGAATGTTTGGTTCCTGTATGGGAACGTTCTGTTCCTGTACCGGAATGGTCTATTACTGTACTAATAACTCACTATTCCTGCACTGGAACTTCACTATTCCTACACTAGAACACAATGTTTATGCACTAGGACAATTTTGTTCCAATTACCCTTCACCCGAATATGAATGTTTTATAGCTGGAAATAAATGAAAACAGAGAGGAAAAACTTAAGCTTGAACTTTAATAGAAATACTCCAAATCCAAAACAAATGCTCAAGGAAAATGACTCTAAAATTTGGAAAGGAAATCTCGCAATGACAGAAAAGGAAACACACTTGCACTGTAAATAAAAGTGCATATCAAAAAATCAGAACTTAACCTTTTTAGATATTGGTCATAATAATAGATAAACTCTACATTGAAAGATAAATTCCATAAAATTGTTAATCTAAAAAAGGCACCATAAACGATCCCTGTAATCAATAATGTTCAAGTTGCATTCATATACGAAATCGTTACAATTTAATATTTACAAATAAAGTTGTTATTATATCACTGAAGTTTGTATTCATATAAGGCACACATATGCTGGAAGGAAAATGATTTAAACTTAAAACTCATAACCTTAACCAATATTTCGAAAAGAACTCAGAAAAACTACAAAACAGTGCGATACTTTCAAGAATGTCAAGAAATACTAAAACTGAAAATGGAAATTAACTCAATCACACAGAGAATCCTCAGATCTGAGATCATGCACAAAACATTCACAAGGGTTTCATAAAATCTGCAAGCTCAAGCTTGTAAAATAAATCACTTTGTTCACACCAACATAACCAGATCTAGACAACTTACGAAAGATTGGGAGAATGAGTTGGGTTGGTTGGGCCTTAACCAACCAACTTGTTTCCCTCTACGAAAACTATAAAATCAACTACGCAAAGGAAACATTACAGATAATGGTAGGAACCAACATATGAAACTGGCATCATCCCATTATTTTACTCAAATTCTTCTGCAAATACACATTGTAAAATCGTGAATCCAACCCAGAGAGATATGGTGATACAATATTACAAAATTACAATGGTAGTGTATAAAAAATCTTTCACAGTATCGCTAGCTAAGTCTATCCTAGAATCCCCATTTTATACATAAAAAATCAGATGTTGGCTGTGATGAAAACGTAACAGGAAAACATGTTTGTATAGTGACCGACCTCCATCTTTAGTCCATCCATCACACTCCAAGCATGTCTTTAGCTCATCCATAACGATCCAAACCTAATGCAAAAAATGGAACAAACCCCCAGCAAGAGGTGTGTGTCATTCCTTAACACGTGCATTATTTTTGGAGTAAATCTGAAATGAATAGGTCGGCTATCCACTTAGTACAGGAATGACGGGCAATACAAGAACTGTTAATCCTACACCAGTTGAACTCCAACTTTGATTAATGACATTTACTCACCATGCCTTACGGAAATACAAAAAGATAAGTTACAAAGGAAATTAGGTCTATTCAACCTTTTTAGTAACAAATAATCCCTTATAATCCATATCCAATAAAATCACAAAAATAGACCAAGAACCACGTGTGAAGGTTTTAATTTAGTTGTGAAACAGAGGTTTAGGTAGCATAGTTAGGGCAATGATAAGGTTAAAAAAGGACAACTGTGATGACCAACAAAAGGACTTCTGAGAGTTGGAAATTCTGGAACTCATAGGTAATTCTATCAGTAAATTTGTTCAAGTCTCTGAAATTACATGGTGTAAATAATTCTCGTCATATGCCGACATCTATGTATACATGAATATCTCTCAACCCATCCCTGAGTCTGTCGAAATTGAATACTAGGATGAGATATGGTCCCAACCCTTGGACTATGAACATGTGTTGTTCAAATGTCGTTTATGCCACGAACACGACCATCTCTTCTAGGACTGTCTGCAACAAGCCCAATCAGTTGCCTCAAATCCTATTCCGGATGGATTCCAGGATGTCTAGTGTCATCGCCCCCTGTGACTAAAGTCCCCCCTCTACGGGGTCTTCAAATCCCTTGCATTCCTCCACCAGCCGCCCATTTGAACCCCATCTTGTGCTCGCAGGGCTTTCAGCCTTGACTTCACAACCCCCTCCATCCAACCCTCTGAGTAATCACTTTGCCTTCCTCACAGAGTCGTTAGGGCCGAAGGAGAACATACACCATGAAGCCCCATGAACAATCCCATAGGTTCGCTCAACTATGGAAGTAGAACAGAATTTGGAAGCGACAAAGAGTAAACAACTAAGAAAAAGGAAATCCCTGGAAGACAAAACAAATACCAATGAAACTGGAACAACTTCACTTAGATGAGAGAGTTTTGGTTGCTTTCCTTTAGAGCTGGGTAAAGGATGGCACAACAGACATACCCTAGGATTAGCTGGACCAATTCCATAAAATATTCAAAGAATGGGAGAAACACATTGCTTTGACAGAACATCATAATAAAATTGCATTACTACCATGGTATGAATATCAACTCTCACAATGCTAAATCTCACCTCGAGCTCTAGGAAAAGAGGTCGAAGACCAACACGGGAAGTGATCCAAGAAGCTAGGGCAATATTGGTGAACTCAGGAAAAACTAATATCATGATAGAATATTACCAACAATATCTCCCTCCCCCTTCCCAATGAACATGATCTCATGGATTATTAGAGGCCTCAACTCTAAAGGCAAGATGAGGTTACTGTGGATAGACTGCAATAAATTTCCTATAGGAGCCAGCCTTTGACAAAATGCATGGCATTGGATGCACGAGGTAGTGAGGGAGGACTAGGTATCCTCTGGGACCCTAGATTTGTTTCCTTAGGAAAATGGGTAGCAAGTCCCCACACTCTCTTAGGTCAATTTGAATGTGTTGGATCAACAGAGAAGGTTTGGCTAACTAGGGTATATGGACCCATGGTGCCTGGTCAAAAATCTTGCTTCATACAAAGGTTGAGAAACCTAAAGGTTTAGTGGAGGATCTAAACTGGATAGTGGCCAGGGATTTCAATCTCATCAAAGAGCTTAGTGAGAAAAAGGGAGGCCTAAGAAGACTGGATCAGATGTGAGCGACCTTCAAGGAAACCATCCAAGAAATGGGTTTGGATGACTTGGAATTCATAAATGGTTGTTTCACTTGGAATAACTGAAGAGGTGGCCTCGCCCAAATCACCTCAAAACTGGACCGCTTCCTTTGCTCAGAGAATATTCTACTTTAGAATTTGTTTTTTAAGGTAGAAATCCTTTCGTGCATGGGTTTAGACCACTAGATGATTTTCCTAGAGATAGATTTGCACATGGCCCCCTAGAATCGACCATTCAGAATCGAGTCCTTTTGGCAGGAGAACCTTGATCTTGTGCCCAAAATGGAAAAATGGTGGCGGACTTCCAGGGTCACGGGTCAAAACATGGTGGAAGCCTTCCATCTTAAGCTCAAAGATCTTAAAGGGAGACTAAAGGATTGGAACAAAACTAAGTTTGGCAACATCCATAGGAAGAAGTGTCGCCTTGAGGAGGAAATAAGCACCCTTCAACAACAAAGTATTCTGGATGGATGCTCTGAGACCCGCATAGCCCAGGAGGGGAAACTCCTGACAGAGTTGGAACATAGAAGGAAGCAGGAGGAAATTCTATGGAAGCAAAAGTTGCAAGTCCAATGGCTCAAGGAAGGAGAGCGAAACATGAAATTCTTTCATTGAACATTGGTGCAACATCGTCACCATAATCACATATTTTCCATCAATTGACCTGATGGTTGATGGCTAGTGCAACATGAGGAAATATCAAAGGCCCTAAATGACCATTTTAATTCCTACTCATGGAGCCAGATGTGGACATAAGGGAAGCCATCTCTCAAATCCAATAGCTTCTTTCGCGCCTAATCACATATGAGCAAAATAAAGCCCTCATGCGTGAAGTCTCTCTAGCTGAACATGAAGAGGTGGTGTGGACGCTTCCGTCCAAAATGGCCCCCAACCTTGATGGCTCTACCTCAGAGTTCTTCAAAGCTAGATGGAAATTTCTCAGGGAGGAGATCCAAGAGCTTGTGGAATATTCTCGGCGATCTCAATGGCTCTAGGCAGGGCTGAATGCAACTTTCCTCGCATTCATCCCAAAAAGAGGTGTTGCCTTAGAGCCTAGTGGGTTTAGACCCATAACTCTTTGTAATTTAATTTATAAAATCATCTCGGGTATCCTGGTTCGTCAGCTCAAACCCTTAATCCACAATATTATTGGCCCAAAGCAGATTGGTTTTGTAGAAGTGGTGCAGGGTTACCCCCGCACATACCCACAGTATGCATAAATACCTTTGCCCTAGGTATTTGACTTACAAAGGAGTCAAATCTTCAAGTATAGTTGGTTAAGGCTCCTTTGTTCATAGTTCCTTTTATATCAGAACCAATCACCCTGCCTAAAACCTCTTATCGGGACTATTCACCTCCTTATAACATTCATTATCCCTTTTGTTAAAGCCTTCCTCAAATCTTTCTTATCGAGACTCTAGAACCCTTCAGAACCTTTATATAACACATATGTGACTTTTCCCTATCTAAACCTTGGCTAACATATGTTTATCGCATAAAAAGCTCCATCGGTGCTATTTTCCTTATAAATCATTTACAAAGGAAAACGTATGCAAATCATACCTTCTTCTGCCTTCCGTATGACTTCTGCACAGATTCCGAGGCTGTACCTCTATCGCAATCGCTATTGGCTCTTCCCCAGGTCATACATACATGTATGCCTTATCCCTTCTCCAACTCCGATATGCGACTCTCACTTTCTAGAATACACTATCGATGCTTAATTCTTCACTATCCCATTTACAAAGGAAAACCCCACTGGACACAAAGGCCAGAACTCAAAAACATTAAACCTGCGACTATAATTATCGTCAGGTTCGTATCCTTTGTATTAACTCTTCCATACTCCGATTTCCGACCTCCGATTCCTCTGATCGCTGATCAGGGCTTATCGCTATTGGCGTATTGGCCCTTCGTTATAACATTGTAGCCAACCCTTTGACCTCTTCGACATGCAATAAGCGATCAGATCTAGACCGTCGATCTGAATCTTGATCCGATAGTCCACACTTAATTGCATGATCACGATCGCTCCATTTCAAAAGGCCCATTCCAATGTCTTCAAAAGGGATTCCGCCGATGCAACCTAATCCTGGTCGTTGATCTTAATGATCCAACGGCTGCTGAGCGTCCATCCTTTACTTCTCCACTCAACTCTTTTTACTTGGTTTTTTTGCGTTTTCTTCAGTTTTCTCTTTGTGGTTCGGGTTTCTTCAAAGGTTCTGCCTTACACTCTTTTGCTACTCAATTCATTTCCACTAGGGCTTAACTTCACTCCTCTCCAGAGCTTCACTCTACTTCCTCAATTGGATTCTAAGATCCTTTTATGATTCCTCTGAATCCCTCTGCTCTCCCTGCGTGTTCTATAAAACTTTGTCTACAAAATGTTACAGAACCTACGAGTTCACACCATAATTAATCATAAAACACTCGATTCATACACTCGAACACAGTCAGGAATAAAACTTTGTATATATATATGCAAAAACAGAAGATTACATTCGAGACTTCTCTGTCTCGCACATGCCCGCTCTTTAATATCGTGGCCCCTCCTTGAGCTCTGCCCGTAGGCTTACATATATGACAGTGAGTTCTATTGAACTCATCCTGGTTTGACTCCTAGATCTATTGAACTGACTCCTAAATCCTCTCCGTCCTTTATGTCCACTTCTAATCTCCATTAATTCCTAAAATCTCTCCCTCTAGTTCCTCAAATCATGCAACTGTTTAAGAGTTGTAATTGACTTTGAACTCTCTTTTCATTACTGCCCACTCATGTCCCTCTTATTTGAGAGTATTTACAAGATATCTCACACATCTAATTAATTCACTTAAAAGCCTAATATTACATTAATTCATCAGTTAGGAATCCAACTTCCTAAAAATACATGACCACCTATGTCTACTTAATTACAATGATTTTCTCTTGGGTTGAATGCTTCTGCATCAGACTTCCAAAGTAGAAAATATTCATGATCTCCTGATCATGTGTCTTCTGATCTTTATCTTCATAGATCTCATACTTTGTGTTGTAACTGCCCAAATGTCTTGCTCCTTTGTTGCTGCTATACTTCTGTTGTCTTTTGCACCTTTTTCTTCTTCTTGTCAATCAAGTTCATACTCTGATTGATCTTTCTCCCTGTTGCTACCATTTTCCTCCATCTGAACTGCTTCATCATCAGCTACCACATTTCTTCAATCTGTGTTTCCAGTACATCTTTGGATTGGTCCATATTTTGCTTCTTACTTTTTCGTCTTTCTCTTTGCTTCAAGTTGTTGCTGCTATCCACTAGTTGTTCAATTTGTTTTTCTTCTTCTTGCTCTGTTATTCTTGCTATGCTAACTTCTATGTTGACTCTTATGTTGTTTCTTTCGCTGTTTTCCTCCCTATCATCCTTACCCTCTTTCATGTTTGAATCATGACTGTCCAACACTCCCTCTAACAATTTAACATCTTTGTTCCATGGATTGGATTCTTCCACGAAGTCTTCTTCTCTCATCTTTATTTGGCTGTTCACTTGTGCCAAATCTCCTCTAGAAATTTCAACAAAACTTGCAGTCACAAAACACTTGTTAAAATAAAATCACAAGGCTTCTGTGTGTTATCTTCCTTTGGCAACAATTCAGCTTGCTGCACTGTTTCTTTCTCCTCTGTCAGCACATCAGTATGTTGTTTTGAATTCTCAGAAGAATTCATGAGACTGTCAATTAGCCTCTCTTTCACATCATCTGTTTCAATGATATCTCTTTGCTTTTGTTCACAGTAGTGAACTTTTCTTCTTCCTTAACCTACTGCTGGTTAACTCTTATTTGAAATTGTTTGATTCTTACTGCCACCCTTTCACTATTACCCTTTTATTCCTTAAGAACCTCCATATCACCTTTAAACAATCTTCGTCCTTCCCCAATGACATTCATTGGATCATTTCTTTGGGACAACATTTCTTCAGTCTTCATTGGAATAAGACTGCCATCTTTCTCCTCTATGACAGTTCTAACATTCTACTACCTACTCCCAAGTGACTCTTCTGTCTCCTTCTAATTCTGACATCATGCCATCTCAGTCTTGATTTGATCAGATTTCAAATTCTGCTCCTTCTCTCTGATAAACTCTAAAGCTTGTTCATCCTCCTGTGATGTTCCTGCAATCATCCACAAATCATTAATTTTAAAACCATAAGACTTGGCGGTCTTACTTGACTCTTCAGTCATCACATTTCCTTTCTTGCTCTGAATCTTCTACATGATTTAGCTCCTTAGACTCAACTTCTTCTATTTCCTTCACAAGGAATGGTTCTTGTCTTGTAGGAGCTCCAATTATTAATTTATCAATGAGTTCTTTCTGCT
>APFE031267271.1:65321-82465 GCA_000404065.3 Pinus taeda
TTTGTATCATCCAAGAATTGTTCATTTATGTAATGTAAAGGAGGTTGCCCCCTCGAAGAGGCTCAATTCTAAGGCATTGATCTATCTTTTCTATCTTTTCTTGAGCTGGTTTCATAACATTGCTTCTCTAAAGTACCTTTTATCCCCTAAAACACATTTCTCCTCATAATTCAGATTAAGAGCTCTATTCAGCTTCACTTCATAGTATTTATCTTCTATAAGATACTCCTCCATGCTTTCAACAGCTTCACAAGACTGTCTATCCTCTACTATGCATTCTGCAACCACACCAAAACTATTAGGTTCAAAAACACAAGGCTTTATGGCCTTATACATCAAATCTTCATTTTCAGTCAGCATCTCCTCATGTTGTTTTGAACTATCCCAATATCCCATGAGATCTTCACTTGATCTCAACTCTTTATCTTCAATGTAGTCTTCACTTTCTCCGAGAATTTCTCCCTGTTCTGGTTCACAAATGTACTCTTCCATTTCCAACTCAACTTCCTTGATTTTTCCCTTCAACCACTTTACTTGCTTTTGCTGTACCCTTCTCTGTATCTCATGCCATTCCACTGGCTTCTTCCTTAATATCAAACCTTGTCTCTTGTCTTCTTCAAGTATCCTCCTTAATGCATAGAGTTGTTCTTTTAACTCTGCAATCTCTTTGTCAATTTCCTCTTGACTCATCTTCTTGCCATTTGCTTTGGCATCCACTTTCTTCATCTTTCTTTTGCTGTGGCTTCTCTCTGAACCTCTACTATGACTATCATTAGTCATCTTCTTCTCCTCTTTCTTCATGAGCTTCTCACTCATCTGCAACAAACCTTTGCTATAGCTAGTCCTCTTGGCTGCAATCTTACCTCACTAAGCTCTCCTCTCTCAGTCTTTTGGTAAGCACGGTCCTATGTCTGGAACCTCCTCTTGAGAAACACCTTTGCTCCTTCTAGGCTTTTGTAATCTCTCACTCTCTCTTGATAACACTTTAGTTTCCTCTCTGTCCAATCTCTTGTTGGATCATTTAGGTTCACTGCCACTTCTCCTTCAGAGTATTTTCCTTACTCTATCTTCAAGAACACATCTAGTTCTCCTCTCACAACTTCTCTTGCTATCACTTGTGAATTAGTAATAAAACACATATTCTCAATTTAAAATAGAACATAAAATATTACCTCACCTTCAGCATGATCTTGTTTCACCATTCCACCTATGCCTTGGATGGATTTCCTCTGTTTCTTGCATCTACAAGTTCTGCTACACATCACCTCTTTATGTGCCTTCCTTCTGTCAGATGAGAATCTGATTCTTCCTCTTGTCTGCATAAGTACCTTAACAGATATTCTGTTCTCAATTCTTTATTTGTTCTGTTTTAACTAATTGTTTCGACTTCAATTCTACTTTGATACCACTAATGATGCAGGGTTACCCCCACATGTACCCATAGTATGCATAAATACCTCTTCCCCAGGTATTTGACTCACAAAGGAGTCAAATCTTCAACTATAGTTGGTTAAGGCCCCTTTGTTAACAGTTCCTTTTATATCAGAAGCAATCACCCCGCCTAAAACCTCCTATCGGGACTATTCATCTCCTTATAACATTCATTATCCCTTTTGTTAAAAGCCATCCTCAAATTTTTCTTAGTCAGACTCTAAAACCCTTCAAAGCCTTTATATAACACATATGCAACCTTTCCCTCTCTAAACCTTGGCTAACATATGTTTATCGCATAAAAAGCTCTATCAGCTCTATTTTCCTTATAAACCATTTACAAAGGAAAACGTATGCAAATCATACCTTTTTCCGCCTTCCGTACAACTTTTGCATACATTCTGAGGATATACCTCTATCGCAATCGCTATCATCTCTTCCGCGGGTCACATATACATGTATGCCTTATCCCTTCTCCAACTCTGATATGCAACTCTCACTTTCTAGAATACACTATCAGTGCTTAATTTTTCACTATCTTGTTTACAAAGGAAAACCCCACCAGACACAAAGGTCGGAACTCAAAAACATTAAACCCACAACTATAATTATCGTCGGGTCCGTATCCTCCATATTAACTCTTCCATACTCTGATTGCCGACCTCCGATTCCTCCAATCACCGATGAGCACTTATCGCTATCGGCGTATCGACCCTTCATTATAACACTATAGCCAACCCTTTGACCTCTCCGACATGCAATAAGCGATCAGATTTGGACCATCGATTTGAATCTTGATTCGACAGTCCACACTTAATTGCATGATCATGATCGCTCCATTTCAAAAGGCCCGTTTCGATGTCTTCAAAAGGGATTCTGCCGATGTGACTTAATCCTATCCGTTGACCTTAATGATCCAACGGCTGCTGAGTGTTCATCCTTTACTTCTCTTCTCGACTCTTTTTACTTGGTTTTTTTGCGTTTTCTTCAATTTTCTCTTTGTGGTTCGGGTTTCTTCAAAGGTTCTACCTTACACTCTTCTGCCGCTCTCATTTCCACTAGGGCTTAACTTCACTCTTCTTCCTCAATTGGATTCTAAGATCCTTTTACGATTCCTCTGAATCCCTATGCTCTCCCTGCGCATTCTATATAACTCTATCTACAAACTATTACAGAACCTACGAGTTCACACCATAATTAATCATAAAACACTCGATTCATACACTCTAACACAGTCAAGAATAAAACTCTATATATATACGCAAAAACAAAATATTACATTCGAAACTTCTTTGTCTCGCACAGGCCTGCTCTTCAATATCATGGCCCCTCCTTGAGCTCTTCCCATAGGCTTACATATATGCCATTGAGCTCTGTTGAACTCATCCTGGTTTGACTCCTAGATCTATTGAATCGATTCCTAAATCCTCTCTGTCCTTTATGTCCACTTCTAATCTCCATTTATTCCTAAAAGCTCTCCCTCTAGTTCCTCGAATCATGCAACTATTAAAGAGTTGTAATTGACTTTGAACTCTTTTGTCATTACTACCCACTCATGTCCCTCTTATTCGAGAGTATTTACAAGATATATCACACATCTAATTAATTCACTTAAAAGCCTAATATTACATTAATTTATCACTTGGGAATCCAACTTCCTAAAAATACATGACCCCCTATGTCTACTTAATTACAATGATTTTCTCTTGGGTTGAATGCTCCTACATTAAGAAGGGAGGAAAATTATGGATGGAACCTTGGTCATGCACGAAATGGTGTACTCCCTCATAGTCTCTTGAGTTCCAGGTATGATTATCAAACTAGATCTTTCTAAAGCTTATGACCATTTAAATTGGGATTTTTTCCTGTCAATTTTGGATGCATTTGGGTTTTCCCTAGCTTGGATTGGATGGATCAAATCCTTGATATCTACTCCATTCTGCTCCATCCTTGTAAATGGAGCTTCGTCTTGGCCCTTTAGGGGGTCCCTAGGTCTCAGATAGGGTGACCCCATCTCCCCCTTCTTATTCATTATTGTTGCTGAAGCGTTGGGTCATCTTGTCAAGGCTACTTCAAATTTGTGGGCCCTCTTGGGCATCTGCATCTCATAGGCAGCCCCTCCAGTAACCCACCAGTAGTTCGTAAATGAAAATATGTTATTCGAGAAGCCAACACTGAAAGAAGCTAAGCAATTTGGAAAAAATTTAGATACCTTTCAACTGGCTTCTGTTACCTTGATAAATGGTAAAACTTCAGATGTCTTCTTCTTCAACACCCATCCGCAAGTTCAAGCTCATATGGCTAGAACAATGGGATTTAGAATTGGGAAGCTCCCCAACACATATCTCAATGTTCCTCTAGTACCTAACTCTCTGAAGACTTCCATCTGGAAGGAATTTCTCTCTCTTATCGACAAGAAACTATCTAGCTGGGCCTTCCGTGCTTTGAACTCAACCAACAGGTTAGTGCTGTTAAGGGAAGTCCTCCAAGCTATCCCACTATACCAACTATCAATTCACCTAGCCTCTAGTATCACTTACCAAGAATTGATAGCCAAGTTTCGACATTTTCTATGGTCAGGGACATAGGTTGGCCATAAATGGGCTTTGGTGGCCTGGGAGAAATTATGAAAACCCAATATCTAGGGTGGACTGGGGCTTAAATATCCAGAGGTTTGATCCCAGATCCTCAACACAAAAGTGTTGTGGCAATGGATTCAAGGAGGACAGGAGCTACGAAAAATTATTTGGGCAACTAAATATGGAGTTGAGGGCTAGAAAATCCCTCTCCACCTTCATCCTGACCTCCCATGAGGTTTATTGATTTGGAACAAATCCAAGGCTCAACAAGATTTTATCCAACAAGATGTCTTCTAGGAAGTACGGAATGGAAACACAACTAACTTCTGGGTTGACCAGTGGATGTAGTTCCCTAGACTTGATCAAAATTCAGAGTTTTCAAGTGTTCAAGCATTCACCTCCTGACTCGGTGCGACCAAGGTGTAGGACTTTTGGAGTAACCCTATGCAAGATTCAAAATGGTGTTAGTGGAAACCCCTTGAAAATTGGCCTCCTCATGACCCTCCTTTGAACTAGGAGGCCCTTCTTTTGATTCTCCACCGGAGACTGATCCTGGAGAATGGGGAGCTTGACAAATTAAGATGGGGGTATCAACAACAAGGTGGATTTACTCTTAAGGAGGCGTATTCACTAAATTATTCAACGGACTACCTAGAGCCAGACTGTCTCTAGAAGAGGATTTGGTATTCTCACCTATGGCCAAAAGTTCCCTTCTTCTTATGGATGATAGGGCATGGTAAGCTACTCATGTGGGACAAAATATGGAAGAAGGGATTTGTTGACCCATCCTACTGTCCTTTATGCCACACGAAGGAGGAAATGATTGATCATCTGTTGAAGTTCTGCCTGAAGACTTTAGAAGTCTGGCAATTCCATGCTGAGGTTTTTGGTCTCTCTGACAGATCTATAACAAGTTTGTGGGATTCTATAGACACGTGGAGATGGGACCTATTTAAAAAACCCCATAGTCAATCGTGCTTCGTTCCTGTCGCAAGGATTTGTCTTTGTAGAAATTTTGAATAATATGACACTTATTCATAGAGATTATCTTGATTATACACTATTTGCAGAATGCATGCATAATACATAACCTCCTCTACGTTGATCATCAATTTGCAGTATAAAGAAACAATCGCATGCACACATTGAAACATCAATCACACATATCAACATAGTATATCACGGGGAAAGCATATAGCTGAAAACCCCCAACTATCTGTATATTATATTGATTGAGAACATGTAACAATACATAGTATAATACTCCTCACAAGTACTCAGTACTATCTCCACCTGTTACACAAAAACTAGCTCAGATCTGAATCAATCACAAGTTCAAATCTCCTATGCTGTTTGCCTGCCTCCACTGCGCAATACCTATTGATAATAGATAAGAATGGCTGATCCAAACTCATATTTCCCTTGTGTTTCACTATGCAATCCTCATTGGCAATCTCAATCCACTGATTGTGCAAATCTCATGCACAACTATAGTCACAACTGACATCTGTCTTGCCCTTTCACTCACCTCTAACACTTGTCTCCACTGAATTGTCCATGCACTGAGTTAACTGATGTATTCTTTAGTTGATTTATGAGTTAATAATTAGTGAATTAATTAATAATTAATTCACACCACTCATCATTAGTCTATTTGTTAGTTAGACTAACTACAACTAGTTCAACTAAGTCAAACTGAACACAACTCCATCAACTCCTCATTCAACTCCACCAAACTCAATCACTTGAGTTCTAACTAAAGTCCTTCATGCAATAGCTGAAGTAACCCATAAGAAAAGTGTATTTCCTTCTGGCAGTTGCATGTGCCACATCTGTAGCTCGAACTGAAGTGCTCAAGAGGATAAGATAATGTTTATAGTCCAAATATTATTAAGAGCTAATAATATTCGACTTTTCTATTTTTAGCCTGGTAGTCTAAAAATAGACTTCGCCCATATGTCTAAAAATAGAGGTCCATCTATTTTTACCAACATGACCAATCATCCATAAATAGCATCCCGCAACTCATAGACCATGATCCATATGTCTAAAAATAGACATAGTCTAAAAATAGACATTGCGCCAAAAATAGCCTGCGGGACCACTTAGTGAAGGCGACTTCTTTAGACATACCCAGATCATCAAATATAAAGAATAAAACATGTGTTAGCAATCAGATCTAGCCCATCAGATCACATAATGATTAGTCATTATGATCCTGATCCATCATTAGATCTCATCCATCATCACTGAAGCAAATCACAATCAACCAATCTGAACACTGTCACCAGAATGTAGTCACCAAATCATAAAGCAAAACCAAGAACTCTGCATCAACAACCAGAACCAACTCTAACATCAAACATCATAGTTCATAAGGTATATGCTACTTCGATGTGTCGAACTAGTGTGTATACGTGCTTTTACCAAAGCGAAACAACGTACATATATGCAAATACTAACTTAAAACTTCACAGACATTCCAGAATTTAGTCATACCTAGATCATATCATTTACAGAATAAAACATGCACTAGTATTTAGATCTAGGTTGTCCATCATCAAACCACATAATGATAATACATTTAAGGCTTTATGATTCGGATCCATCAACCATCATCAACCACATGGGTGCATCCTTAGATCATATCAAGCAATGCATCAGAAGCTCATAACCTGCATATATGATCTAACACTTCAGAAGATATTTTAATACTTGCACAACTGGCCTAATGATCTTCTCCTCCTTATATAGTTTTAGGCTTTTCTCAATACATTGGACCAAAACCACTTAGGACCAATACCTTGGTCCAAATACCTAGGGTCAATGCCTCGAACCAATTACCTCGGACCAAGTACCTTGGATCAATACCTTGGACTAAATACCTTGATCCAAAACTTTGGTTTTCGAACATGTATGCGCTTTTCCTTTTGTGAAACTGCGTGTATACGTTATACGCTCCTTTGGTTTTGTTAACCCACGTGTATACACTCCATGGACAAAGTGAACTAGTGTATACCTCTCTTTCTTCATTCTTTGGAGTATGATTTGTAATCCTTTGTTGTTAACCTGCTGCACTATGAACTGTCATCTAAGAGAGTTTCCATTGTACATTACTTCTGCACTGATTCCTTTGAACTGCCCTACATTTTGTCACATTTGCAAACACAACTACCATGCATTCTGTCACATCTGATATCTCTTCTTTAGATTCATCTAGTTACCATATACAAGTGAGTTCTTCTGCTACAAGTGGGTTGCCATCAAGTACATGCATCATGATGCCAACAATCTCCCCCTTTGGACTTGATGGAAACCATGTTGGTGTTGATTACTGCAAGCTATAGAAATTGTTAGAGATAACAAGTAACACCAAAATACTCTCCCCCTTTGACATTAGGGGCAAAGGGTGGACCAAGATATTCTCCCCCTTTGATATCAAGGGCAAAGGGCTGACCAAAAAGAAGACTTTCATATCTAAACAGCTGAATATAAACATTGATCATGCTCCCCCTAAGCACATGCTTAATTCTCTGATTAAACTCCCCCTTTGTACATGTTGAGATGTACTATATCATCCATGCTCCCCCTGAGCACATGTAGAGTCTGTAAACATTTTCCAAAAGAATAACATGACTCTATAACTCAACTAAGTGACTTTGACCTTCCTATCACCAATGACTCATACATACATCAATCTCCCAACCAAGTGGGGATATACCAAATTTGATTCATCCTCCCAACCAAGTGGGGATATACCAATTTATACATGACTGAAATATAGCCATTATTACATCATCCTTCCTATGCATAGCGGGGGTACAAATTACATCATATGACCAAAAAGGACTCATCAAAAGACAACGAAAAATTATTACATCATGGGTCTTTATATGACCTTTACATCGAATGATATACATGACATTTATAACAGAGACCAAATATCTAAACAAGACCATGATAGTCATCAGCAACTATCATACACCATGTATGATCTGCACCATAAGCATCTGTCAACAGAATCCAAACTTGTAACTTGTGTATGTCCATCATCAGTTTCGAAGATATGAAAAATTAAATATCATCAACCTGTGACTAAGTATGCTGTATATAGATATCAACTCATCCTCTTGATCTCATCAGGATCAACTTGCTTCGTTTCCTTAGTAGACAGAGCCTTATCATAACCTTCCTCTAATCAACTAAGCATATGTCATATCTCCAATCTATAACACAAAATCATTCACATCATATCATATGTATGTGAAAACACCATAGTCACCATCTATGATCATAACATCATCATCAGGAATTGCATGATCTTTCCACAAGAACCTTCAATATATCAACCATGTATCATCACTAGGCAACATCCCACACTGATAAGAATCAACCATGATAATCAACATATGTGAGTATCAATCTATCATCATAAGGTAAGAACTCATCATCATTATGTGACTAAGTAAGCCATGTCTTCGAATATCCATGTCTTCAAATAGCTATGTCCTCATCCGACCTGCAATAACACCATTCTCTTGGCCAACCAACAATATTTATCAATATGCAACTTAAGTAGTCATCCATGTATCCAACATACTATATATCCATCAAAGAGATAGCAATATGTATCTAGCAAACCATGAGATCATGGTCATTTGTCAAGATTTCTTGATATCATCAACAACAACAATCCTCATCAATGTGAGAGCCAAGAACTATAGGAATCCTACATCATAGCTGCACCATATGAACTTTATGCATCTTTGAAGGCATGATAACAACAACATAAAAGAAATGAGTGGCTCATCATCAAATAATGAAGTTGTGTACTCAAGATTTGTACTTCTCCTTGTCCTTTTAACGATCACCATGTAAGCAACATATATGTACTATATACATCATCAAAAAGTCATTCACAATCATCCATAAATCTGATCTGAATACCAACTATGTGACCCCAAGTATCATCTGAGATTTTATCATGGGAAACTCATAACCGTAACATAGCAAGATGTATCATTTAGCCATATAAGCATCATCATCATTGATTAGGTACCAAAGACTTCTAAACATAATGCCAAGAATGCTTTATTATAAGCATAACATATTCTCCCCCTGAACCTATTTCACTTGCTCACTGTTAGATCTGATCATTGCATATATCAGTAAGAAGTATCAAGGCATCATCATCAATAAGATATACATCAAGTTATCAACAACTTGTGAGGATCAAAAGAACTTATAAATAACATCCATAGACTGTAGTCATCTATCATCACCACAAAAAAGATAACTGATAATTTCCTGAATCATATCAAATCAGTTTTTATGAGTCTGTCCCACTGCATTTTTCCTCAAACCGCATATACGTGACTGTGCAGCTTCTAACTTGCGTATATTCATAACTTGTCTTCACGAAACTTGCGTATGTGATTTAGAACATTGAATTTTCACACTTTAAGCTCCCCCCAAGTCTTTTATGTCTGTACACGGTGCCATGCCACATTTTTCTGATTTTACTTCCTCCTTCTTCCATATCTTCGAGTGTGATGATGTTTTCTCCTTTTGGTATGGTGCCCGAAATTTTCTCTTGCATTCATTTGCTATATGTCCAAACTTGTCATATGCATAACATCATACATGTTTCATATTCCTTCTATAGCAGTCAATGGATTTGTGACCAAACATATTGCAAGAAAAACAATATCCCTTAAAGTACCTGGAAGTTGATGATCTTTCTATGTGACGGTCTTGAACCATTCTACTTCTACATCTCGCTACAACATGTTCAAAATTATGACATATAAAACATTCAACATTATTCATTTGAGGAAATAACTAACTATCACTTCCACAGTTAGGAGTAAAAGATTTTCTTTGAAGATTTTCTTTCCTTGGTTGTTGATGGGGTTGACCTCTCATCTCCTTGTTGAGCATTTCAGATTTTGCATTAGAGTTCCTTCCCTCACTTTGTGAGCTAGATTCACCTTCAATAGATTCATGAAAACCAAGATTAGTTTTGATGGTAGGAGACCTTTGACTACTAAGAATATCATCCAAAATCTTAGTACTATCTTGAAATCGTAAAAGCTTATCCTTTTCTTCTAATTTACCTTTTAGGATATTTACCTCAACCTGATATTTCTCTTCCTTTTCAAGATACTGTTTCTTCATGATTTCTTCAGCTTTTCTTCCTTCTTCCACTAGTTGCCTTAATTCGAGAACTTCGTTTTCTTGTTCTTCAAGGGCTTGGAGTAATTATTCATTCTTCTTATTTAATTTTTCAACATCTTAGTTTAGAGAGAGGATCTTAGCTTCAAGTCCTTCATAGTAACTGGATCTATCTTTAAGTTTCTTGATTGTTGTGCTCCTTTTATTTACTTCATTTCTAATTGATGTCACTTCATCCTGCAACTTTTGACATTGAACTTCCTTTTCCTTGTATTGCTTCCTTACTTTGTTTCCTTCCTCTAGTTGAGCTTTTAGTCTGGTAGCTTCTTCTTTAGAGGCACACTCCCTTTTGTCCAATAGATCTTGTTGATCTCTAATTTTGTCTATGAGTTTTTTTAAATTCTGCCTCTATTTGATATCTTTCTCTTTCACCCATAAGAGAAAATTCAGTTGTTTCGCTATCACTTTCATCATCTTTAAATGGATAGAGAAATGTATCACCAAAGGATAACAAATTCATACCTGATAGTTCTTTTGCTTGTTCATCTTCATTCTGAGGTGATTCTAAATCTGAAGAGTTTGTTCCACATAATCCCCAATCGACTCTCCCACCGTCATAGTTCCTTTGAGATGCCTTCTTCTTTTGAGGTACTTTCTTCTTTCCCATTGTTTCTATGGATCTCCTTCAAGCGATCAAGCTTCTGCCAAAGGACCTGCTTTGATACCAATTGTTGGAAATAATACTGAGAGGGGGGGTGAGTCAATATTTTCAAATCAATAACTTTTTCATTTCCAATATAAGATTTATATACGCTACTTCAGTGAAAGGAACTCGTGTGTGCATGCAACTGTTCTTAGGGTAACCAATGTATATCTAGTAAACTTATGATTCAGTTAATTCATCATATGTTGATCTTTAATCTGTGTATCAGTACTTTATTAAACATTAAACAATAACCATGTGTAGTTAATAACAAAATGAACCATCACACATAAGCAACACACATGAACACCAAGATGTAAGGTGGAAACCTAATGTGGGTGAAAACCACCTGCTGTTGTCATCTCTATCTTCTTTTAATAATAAGAAAATATATTTACAACATTGTATTGGTGCAGACTCATACCAGTACGCAGGCTTATACTTGCAGAAGGTTACAACCTTCTCTCATTCTCTAGCTTTTACTGGAAGGGAGCTACAACCCCTAGCTCTTGTACTCGCTGATATGTTTACTAATACATAGGCACTGACCTACAGAAGGCTACGACATTTTTTCTTCCTCCAGGGACCACATTTCATAAATTTTCAGACTGGATGATCCCAGTATACAACAATACACATGTAGGCCTAGTTTCATCCAATTTTCATACTAGACCCATCAACAACATTGAAGCTTAGAATCAATCATCATTGCAATACAACCATCAGCTACATTTGCATCAACCAAACACTAAAACTCAATCATCACTCTTTGAATCAACCAAACTCAATCGATCACTGACAACCTCTGAACCTCTGACACAACTGAATCAACCATTCATTCATACTTAATCAACTTCAACAAATCCACTGGAATAGATAGATCACTGTAAACAGTACATAGATCCGAACCCAAGGATACTGCATCATCATTCAGAACTAGCTGTAACCTTAAACATGCATCAGAGTGTATACGCAACTTGGAATAGCCGAACCAGCGTGTATATGCAACTTCATCAAAGTGAACTAGCGTATATATCTGCAAATACTTATAACTTCGCTGCACTTCCTGACTTCAGACATACCCAGATCATCAAATATAAAGGATAAAACATGTGCTAGCAATCTGATCTAGCCCATCAGATCACATAATGATTATAAATTATGATCCTGATCCATCATTAGATCTCATCCATCATCACTAATGCAAATCACAATCAATCAATTTGAACACTGTCACCAGAATGTAGTGACCACATAAAGCAAAACCTAGAACTCTTCATCAACAACCAGAACCAATTGTAACTTCAAATATCATAGTTCATAAGGTATACGCTACTTCAATGTGTCAAACCAACATGTATACGTGCTTTTACCAAAGCGAAACAACGCACATATCTGCAAGTACTAACTTAAAACTTCATAGGCATTCTAGACTTCAGTCATGCCCAGATCATATCATTTATAGAGTAAAACATGCGTCAGTATTCAGATCTAGACTATCCATCATCAAACCACATAATGATAATACATTTAAAGCTTTATGATCCCAATCCATCAAACATCATCAACCACATGGGTGCATCCTTAGATCAGATCAAGCAACGCATCAGAAGCTCATAACCTGCATATATGATCTAACACTTCAGAAGATATTTTAATACTTGCACAACTGGCCTATTGATCATCTCCTCATATAGTTTTAGGATTTTCTCAATACCTTGGACCAAAACCACTTAGGACCAATACCTTGGTCCAAATTCCTAGGGTCAATACCTCAGACCAATTACCTTGGACCAAGTAACTTAGATCAATACTTTGGACTAAATACATCGGTCCAAAAATTTGGTTTTCCAACTTGTACGCGTTTTTCCTTTTGTGAAACTGCGTGTATATGTTATATGCTCCTTTGGTTCTGTTAATCCATGTGTATACGCTCATTGGATAAATTGAACTAGCGTATACCTCTCTTTCTTCATTCTTTGGAGTCTGATCTGTAATCCTTTGCTATTAACCTGCTGGACTGTGAATTGTCATCCGAGAGAGTTGCCATTGTACATTACTTCTGCACTAATTCCTTTGAACTACCCTGCATTTTGTCACATCTGTAAACACAACTGCCATGCATTCTGTCACATTTGCTATCTCTTTTATAGATTCATCTAGTTACCATATACAAGTGAGTTGTTCTGCTACAAGTGGGTTTCCACCAAGTACAACACATGCATCATAATGCCAACAAGTACAACACATGCATCAAAATGCACCTATAGAAAACATTGAATCTCATGGGAAATTGGCTAGAGGTGTTGTAGAGGCTCCTCGCCAGGATTGTGTGGCATAAATGAAGCCACACTTGCCAAATAAAGGAGGACTAGTTACACCAATGACCACTTTCATCCCCAACAGTTGATATCAATGCCTAGCCTTTAGGATCATATATTAGTGTTGCAAATATTGAGGGTTCCCTATGCCAAGTGGCAGCAGATAAGTGTGTATCTAGAATCCTTGAAAAATTTAGGGTAGAGAACCATAGGTTGTGTTAAATAATTTATTCCAACTGATATATATATATTTATATATATATATATATATATATAGCGAACGAGTTATAATAAGTTATTTATGCTTCCGACCATGTAACATAAGTATATTGAATTCCTTGGTTAATCATGCCTATGATGTATCCCAGTAAATAACAATATCTAATTTTGTTCAATCACAATAATAATGTTTTATTAGTCCCCCAAATAACATGAAGTATAAAAATCCATTTTTTTCATCCTATTGCAATGATTTAGACAACATTAGACATAATTTTTTCCTTTGACATAATCCACATGACCTTGCCATCATTTAGTTGTGCTAACAAAACTATTGATTATTAGTTCAATGTGTTTGACTTTAGAGAAGTTCTAGAATGGGAAACTTGTGTCTCATTTAAACTATAGACAATAGTGGCATAAATTTATATGAAATTTTTGAGAATATGGTAATCTATTGCTACACATATTTACAGAAATTTGTTGTAAAAGGACCTGATGATATTTAACTTTGGATGTCATTGTTGTATATTAGGAAATGAGGAATAATTGTCAGACATAGGCTTTTGTAGATGGAAAACTTTAATTTTATGTTGAATAAGATACATACAATCTTAATGGGATCATTCTTGGAACACTAGTCAATCTTACACTGATCTCAAGCACATCACAAATATATTCCCACTATAGACTATATGCTAGGGGAAAGAATAAACAAAAACGGAAACCCTTTGAAATGAAACAGATTATAGGTTGTGGTTTAAGAGAAAAAGCATGGGGAACTTGTTATAGTGACAAATACAAGATATTGTCATTTGGAAAGGGAGATTGAGAACTTATAACATCAAAATTTTGCACTTCATGAACAAATTAAGAAAATCATTTGAGACAATTTTTTTAGATATGCTAAAAGAAACTAATAATCTAAAACCCATTATCACATAAAATAAAACAACCCATTTACCAAAATGCAACAAGAAACAAATTTTAGGATCTCCTAACTAAAGAAAAGTAACACTGACAAAACAAAACCCGGAGTCTTTATAACACTTACCTTACCATAAGTTGTAGTAAACATCCTTCATTTTCAGTGTGTCCTTTGTACAAGCTTGTTTCTCAAGGTTTATAGCACAGGAAAATTTAATTGTTCTATGCAACTTTGAGTCATGCTTGATAGATTCAATGCTTATTTGCACATGCCATTTAATAATACATACTGAATGATATGTTCAAATGTATGTCTCTCAATAGGAGTTACTATTTTTTATGTTGTCCATTATATATCGGGAGAGTATTCACTATTTAAATGTTATATTTCTCCAAAATTTCAACTCGTAAAGTGAACAAGGTCCAAGCCACTAACAAGGGTTGAAACTTTAGATGAGGATTCATGTTAAAAAAGTGTGAAAAACCACTTGAGGAGGGTGATTTTCATCCTTTCTTGCATCAATATGATGGGCCCAAGTTCTAACTCAACTCTCTGTACCAGAGGTATAATATTATCTAGTTTGGTGTGTGCACAAGACACAAATTTGTGATTCAACCCATTTATTAGTAGTTTTTTATTCATTACCACATTATTTACGAGCTGATGATTGTATATTTATTTGTAGACTTAGGCCTTGTTGGACTTGTTTTAGAAGAACAATATATGAAGCATACATCCTAGAATAAATTTAGAATAGTTTCTTCCCATGTAGAGGGATCGACTTGGATTGGCTGGCATATCTCAATCTTTTCAAGCCTCATCTCCAAAGTTCAAACTTTCACAGATTCTTTATGTGCAGGGTTTTCTAATGTCTAGGTTTCGTTATATTCTTCGTCGGAGCTATGCCTTTGGCCATTGTTGGTTTATATTGTATCAAATGGAAGTTAAGCTAATCAAACATCCTAGTGCAAAGGGAATAAGTGAAACTGTTGCAAGTTGCACCAATAACAAACCTTTTTTTGTATAATTGACATCCCTTGTTGTGAATTATTCAACAAGTAAGATTGATGATGTATTTATTTTATTGTATCAGAAGGGGGGATTCATGTGCTTGATATTTGTGGCATTTTATATTAATTCCAATTATGTTATAGAATTTTTCGTGCACTTATATTGTATTTTGTTGTTGAAAATATCTCATAAGGACATGATGCATAAAAGGTGTTTTTCAAAAGTTTATTGAATGGATTTGGTTCCATGTTTTGTTCTATTAATAGGTGAACAATTAGTCATTTACTATCTTAAATATTTGTTAGAGTTGTCATGGATAAGAAAATACATTACAAGCTCTATTGGATCTCAAATTGTTTGTCTTATAGGATTGACACAATTCTCACATTTGTAGGAGTTCCAATGAGTACGTGTAGATATATATAGTTGTAGAAAACATCAATTGTTATTGACTATACATTAGATGGATGAAACCTATGAAAACAACATTTGCATATCAAATTGAATTTTGTTCATTTATTTGTTTTGAGTACATTTATCCGCAGTACAATGGTCACAATATAAATTTATTTAATGTTACCCAGTTTATTCGATGTTTATAGCATACATTCAATGATTTGTTATCTAATTTTGTCTCAAAATAACAATATTTATGAGTTTATGATGCACCAAGAAGCAACTCAATAAGCATCTACGAGGGCTTTATTTCTATGGAAACTTTGCAACTTTTTTGGTGGTAAAATCTTTAAGCTCATCTACCACTTCAATCAAACCTTAAAGTCAATCATCACAAGTGAAGGAGGGGGTTCTCAATGGCCTTTGGATGCCAAATTTGGTACAATTTCTGAAAAATAATTCATGGAGAGAACTAGTTGGATTTTAGAAATATTCAAAAAGATCAAGAAAGGAAACACTAAATTGAATGTGCCCTACAAAATGTAGAGCAGAACCATTTGAAGATTGTGGTAAAATCAAGAATCATTTTGGAACTAGAGGCGTTGATGAAATATGTGCTCACTAGTGTAGGTTTTAATCCCGTATAGAAATTACCTGCATACGAATTCTAAAACACAAAAAATAAACAATGCGAGAGCATAACACATAAAACACATATACACATAGATTTTCCCTTGGATCCCAAAACCGGGACTACCATCTTGATTTTTCATTATGTTCCTTTCAATGTTATAGTACATATTTATGCATGCCAAAGCATCCAATGCCATGGATCGAAAACCATCACGTCCAATACCATGGACCGAAAACCATCACGTCCAAAAACATGTGTGAAAATCATGAACAAAACCATAGGTGGGTCCGCCCATCCTAACATAGGGTCCAAAACCAAAATTCCATAAAGTGGGGTTACGGGTACACCTCAAACTCCCTATGACCTCCCCCCCTCTAACCCTTGGTTAACTATGTGGGCTAGTCGTGGAAAGAATATAACATAACCCAACATTATCCCACTTGTTGTTTTCTTTCCACAAGGGGCCATAAGAGAGATTAGTCATTTATCCAGCCCTGCAATGCCCATTGTTTCTCTACACCAAGAGAACTTCTCAAAGCTCACAAATTTTGTCAATGCATCTATAGTATTCTTCAAAGTGTCCACATTTACTAGCAACACCTTTTTGTCTTCTACCATATCCCTCACAAAGTGATACTGAACATCAATGTTCTTTGTCTTTGAATGATATGCGGGGTTCTTTGCCAAGAAAATTGCACTTTGGCTGTCACAGTCTATCCTTATAGCTCCCTGTACTAACCCCATACTT
>APFE031267271.1:85494-125411 GCA_000404065.3 Pinus taeda
ATTTCTCATACTCGCAGAACCACTCTCTATGGGGAGTGAAGTGAAAGGATGCACCTGAGTCAATCAACCATGCCTCATGATCTACATGTGTACTTGAAGAAGCCAAGTACGCATCCCCACCTTCATCTGAAGTGGTTTTCGCCTCTACAGAAGGAGCATCATTAGATCCATTTCCTTTATCAAGGGATTTAGATTTATAGTCCCTTTTGTAGTGCCCTTCCTTTCCGCATTTCTAGCATACCACCTTTACAGGTTTTCCTGGAGATTTAGATCTCCCTCTAGATTTAGAGCTCCCACTCGATGACTTATTTTTTTTTTCTGTTCTGGGACCGTCCTCGTATAGACAAGGCATCACCATTATGGCTCTCCATATTTTTCCGTCTCATCTCCTCTGTTAGCAAGGATGAGACTATTTCATCAAACTGCAAGGCAATTGCATTGCTACCTATTGCAATAACCAGACTATCCCACGAATCTGGTAGAGAACACAACAAACTGATGCACTTATCTTCATTTGAAATTTTAATATCAACAGATGTTAATTGACTTACCATAGTATTGAATGCGTTCAGATGCTCTATCACCGAGTCTCAATCTTTCATCCTCAGGTTATACAACGTTTTTTGCAAGAACAGTTTATTCACCAGAGACTTAGATTGGTACAAAGTCCCTAACTTGTCCCACAAAGCCTTCGCCGTAGATTTCCCTGATACATTTATCAATATTGAATCTGAGACACCTAATCGTATTGTGCTCTTTTCCTTCTGATCCAACTTCTACCATTCTTCATCGGACACTCTCGTTGGTTTAGTACCCGGATCTACCACGATCCACTGATCTTTATCCACCAATAGATCCTCCATCTTGAGTTTCCACAACTCAAAACTCTGACCATTAAATTTCTCGATCTCTATCTTTCCACTGCTCACCATCTTCTTTCACCGCTAGAAATGATCTCGCAAATCTCCCACTGAACAGGGTCTACCATAGGCCCGAGCGAAACCCCTTAGCAATAAAGGCGTCCCCTTGAAGCCAAAACTGCTCTGATACCAAATGTAGGTTTTAACCTCGTACATAAATTACCTGCATACGAATTCTAAAACACAGAAAATAAACAATGCGAGAGCATAACACATAAAATACATATACACAGAAATTTTCCCCTGGATCCCAAAACCGGGACTACCAGCTTAATTTTTCATTATGTTCCTTTTAATGTTATAGTACATATTCATACATGCCAAAGCATCCAATACCATGAACCGAAAATCATCGTGTCCAATACCATGGACCGAAAACCATCGTGTCCAAAAACATGTGCGAAAATCATGCACAAAACCATAGGTGGGTCTGCCCATCCTAACATAGGGTCCAAAACCAAAATTTTCTAGGGCGCTGCCCCGAACCCCATAAAGTGGGGTTACGGGTACACCTCAAACCCCCCATGACCTCCCCCCCTCTAACCCCCAATTAACTACATGGGCTAATCATGGAAAGAATATAACACAACCCAACAACTAGAAGATATTTGATACTCTAGTTCGGTGTAACACCCCCTCCCAGGTCTACCCAAAGTAAGCATGCCAACTGAGGTAAACATGAGGAGAGATGCTACTACAATCAGATTTGACCTCCTATGTCACCTTAAGGAAGTGGAATCAATGAAGAATCACTTACAGTCATCCAACATCATCAACAAACCTGTCAGGAGACAAGTCAGTCACTCAGACAACCTATCCCTAGGTCCCACTGCTATTATGCAACTCTTAGGCCATAGTTTCTCTCATGATATGGGCAAGGGAGCGACCAACAACCCAAAATTGCTCTCATAGGCCTGCCTACCAGTGACTTTGGACCAAAATTGCTAGTTCTGTGCTTGTGATCTCGGGGTTTAAGCTACTTTTCTAGCCCATAAACTTGGCCTTTGCCCAGAACTTGTTGTAACTTCCAGAGTTCATTAAAAATTTAATAACAATGTTGATCAATCAAAAATCACCCTTAGGACTGGGCCTGAGTATCACCAACTAGGACTGACATTTTGTCAAACACTTGGCATCAATGCAACCTACAGGTCTAGGATACAAGACAAAACATAAACAATTGAAATAGCTTATGAAACATAAGCAGAAGGATCACCTCCTTCTCCATTGAGCTACTACATAGTCAATTAGGTATTTCATCCATCCATTTAACAGTTAGAGGTAAATATATGAAATAACCATGAAAAAACCAACCATTCAACCACGTTTATAACCAACATAAAAACCATATCAATATCAGAGATATGAAAGCCATTAAATCCACATGTAAATCAGTGAAAAAGTAAGAGAACTTAGCTTTTAATAATCATAGGCAAATCCGACCAGGTTAGAGACTTCCACGTACCACCCGACCACAGACATGGTTGAACCAAATATCCCTTTCAGCTAGTCACCCCTGTGCCATATTCCAAGCATGAATGTGGGATCTCATAGAAAAACCAATCCAAGAACAACCACGGGAATCTAGAAGTTAAACCACCTCCACCCTCATCAAACCGTGATCACACCAAAACTGGTGCTCCAATAACAACCAAACAGAACTTGGAATGTTGTCTGGAATCCATCACTATCCTTGAGGAATTTCCCATCTCCTTGTCTCTCAAGTTTTACCGCAATCCAAACCCAGATCACTAGGCCCTAAACTGAGACTTCTTCCTGAGGATTTATCATGTATCCCACCAAAACCGGTCAAGGGATTCCTAGGACTTTGGAAATGAACCTTGATACTACCTCTGCCCCAGATTCTGAAATCCATCTGAAAACCAAGGATCAAAACCGAGGTAAACATCCCAACATACCATGGCATATGGAAAAGGGTTAGGCTAGGCTTAAATCCACTGTCATAACCCAAAAAAACCATGCGATCGAGAGCAAGAGAACCATACATGAACATGCAAAGCCATGCATGTCCAAACTAGCTAGGAAATCACACATCCAAAATGTTACCTGCCAATATTCCTACTAAAACTGCTTGATCCAACCTTCCTTTCCTTGATCCTTGCTTCCTTTTCCTTTCCTTTCTTTCTTTTCCTTTCCTTTGCTTGGTTTTCCTTTCCTTTGCTTCAAACTAGAGTGCTTGAAGAAAACTCTTAGTGATGAAGAGTGAGAGAGAGAGAGAATAACGAGAGAGCTCCAAACTTGAACTAACAAAAGGTTGAGTTGAAAAAAGCCATGAATTGATCCTCATAAGCCTTTTTATGCATGATGCCTCTAATTTATTCATTTTCCAGTATTTTCCTTCAATTTCCTCCTCACATGCAACTTGTGACCTTTAACCTTATTTTTCTCCTATTTTCCTTTATTTTCATAAATAAATGTGCCAAAAATGCCTTTTTTCCTTTTAATGCCTTTGTCTTATCCTTTCCCAATTTCCTTAGCCAAAACACACATCCAGTGATTCCCACTAGGATATATTTGCCCAACATTCAGCTTGGAATACATGTCCCTTAACAGTGGTCTTATTTTTCCTTTATTAACTTTTCTTACATGAAATTTTCTCCAGGGTTGTTACCGAACCCTCCCCCTTGGGGAACACCATCCTCAGTGTTAAACCACACCAAGACCTCAGAAACATTGCTGAAAAGAAGACATACTTCCCATGGATATTTATAACTTACCTCGTTGTAGAATTTACAATGAAGAACCTGCACAAAAGAAAAACATCATGAAAACATGACAAGATAATAAGCATACCGCTTATTGGAGCTTTAAAAGTTAGCTCATGGCAATATTTGCGTCCATATACATATAAAAAAATATCAAAACATCAGCAAAACATATGCCAAACATAAACCAACATCAAACCAAAACTACTTTGCCTCAACCGGCAAACAATGAGGGATATAGGGCCCACATCTGATCCGCCATTTCTCATGTAGATTCTTGAGGCCAAAAGTGCTTCCACTACACTTTAACTTGCTCTATGGATCTATTCCTAAGCATGAGATGTTTCCGTTGCAATATGCACTGAGGCTCCCACTAGAACTCTCCTTCTTGCTCCACCTGCAATGCAAACCAATCAATAACATGATCAACATCCTTTATATACTTCTTAAGTAATGAAACATGGAAAACATCATGTAATTTAACTGTTGGAGATAGTACAATTTGATATGCCACCAGTCCAATCCTCTCAAGGATCTCAAAAGGCCTACAATACTGTGGTGCCAACTTGTCACATGAACCAATCCTCAAAGAGATTTTCTTGGGCTTGATGTGAAAATACACATGCTCCCCAACCTGAAACTCTTTGAACACCCTATGCTGTTCTGCATAACTCTTATGTCTATGTTGTGCTGCCTTTATATTATTCTTTATAACCGACATTTCCTACTCCATATCTGTAAACATGTCCGGTCCAATAAGTACCTTGTTCATTGGATCACTCTAGCTGATGTGAGTGTTACAACTCCGTCCATACACCTTGAAAGGACTCATCCTTAATGACTCTTGATAACCATTATTGTATGAAAACTCCACCAATGGAAGATACTCCTCCCATTTGCTATGATGGTGCATCATATAGATCCTCAACATATCTTCCAAGATCTTGTTGACCATGTCTATTTAATCATTTGTCTGTGAATGATAAGTTTCTCTGAAGGCCAAATCTATACCCAAGCCTGTAATTAGCTCCTTCCAAAACTTGGAAGTGAAATTTGCATCCCTATCTGACACAATCTTCTTTGGAACACCATGTAGTCAGACTATTTCTTTGATAAACACATGTGCTACCTCACTAGCTGAATATGTAGTCTTCACCGGAATGAAGTGAGCTACCTTGCTCAACTTGTCAACCATGACCATAATAGAATCATGCTATCACACTGTCCTCAGAAGACCTGTGATGAAATCCAAGGAAATGACCTCCCATTTCCATTCTAGAACCACAATAGGTTGTAGTAGACCACATGGATGCTTTCATTCCTCCTTCACCTGCTAACAATCTAAACATCTAGTCATGAACTCTACCACTTCCTCCTTTAGATTCGACCAATAGTAAAAGTTATTCACCACCATCAATGTATTCTAATGTCCTAGATTACCCAAATATAGTTTCACATGAAACTCCCTCAAGATAAGCTTCTTGAGCTCACTGCAATTCACCAAGCCATCTGCTATGAGACGATAGTATACATCCTAATATCCTATACCTATACCCGCAGCTGTACTTTACTATAACCTGTTCATGATCTCGATTTATTTTTCATCCCGTTGTTCTTCCTATAAGATATTATCCTGTAACTTTGTCCCACAGGAGCTTATAGTTGTTATATGGTTTACCTATACCTCCCTCCTAAGAGAATCTGCAACTCAGTTCTCCTTCCTTTGATGTATCTGATCTCAAAGCAAAACTTAATAAGGCTAGCCAACCATCTATATTACTTGGAATTTAGATTCGGTTGGTTAAACAAATACCTCAACCCAATTTGATCACTCATCAATGTAAACCTCCTACCCAGAAGATAATGTCTCCACATCTTTAATGCATCTATAATCGTTGTGTTGGGAATGGGATCCCCCAAGGACACTTTTGGGGATAAAAGCCCATGTTTTGGGTCAAATTTTGTAATAAAGTTGCAAAGTCTCCGCAATTTGTGGTCGCAGAGAGTGAAGGTGTCATGAGTCATAAAGTTTTATCCACCCTTATTTTATAAAGTGTAAAGTCAGCTGTAAAGATCTACACATGGTCTGCGAACCATGGGATTGTGTAAAAGTTTCTAAGTAAGTAAGATCTAAGTAGTTTTTGAAGAAGAAAGAAGTCTCGAGCGATAAGCAGGAAGCCTTTAGAAGTCTAAGTTTCGGGTCGTAGTGTAGGTAGAGGCTCTGCAGTTAAGTGCGTAGAGACCTACGATGGAAGTCTACAGCTGAGTGCGTGGACCCTTGCAGCTGTGTGCAGGGTGGATAGAGTCTATAATCATCTAAAGATATCAATAAAGAGAATCATTCTACAAATTTTGTGTCTTTGTTTCCTGTTAATGCATCTTGTCATATTGTGTATGAATTTCACTTACAATGCTCATGTGATGTGCAAATGCATGTAATTACATTGGTTAATTCAACGCAAGTAAGAATATCTGTTTACACGGTGCTAACTATGATCATTTAATAAGATAAGTAAGACACTTAAGATAACTTGGGAATCTATGCAATACGTTGTCTTAGCAGTGCAGAAGTACCTGAACCGTAGATTAGGGCTACGCAAAGGTGAATCTTACCCCTTCATAGAGGTACTAGAGGGCAGAATAAAGGGCTAGATAGACAGAGCCCTCGAACTTAACGACCCGCGCAAAAGCAGGAGTACAAGGTCTAAACTGACATCACGACCATCTCAGGGTGCATAAACTTGGTTCCAGCATCCCACCATACTTCTTCGGGTGAGACTTTGCTTTGCGTTTCACGAGCTGATGCTAAAAGGGCCACTAGTGTAGGGATTTATTTGGCTAACTAACGTTGAACTTGGGTTAGGCCCCAAGAAACCAACAAATGGTTCCATTGCCGGGACCAAAATCTGTAGAAGAGATGTGTGATGTCGTATCATTGGAATCCAACTAAGAAAGAGATTAGAGACTGGTTGGATAGGAAGATCCATGAATTCATGGCACAGGAGAATAGAACTCCATGACTGACAAAGGAACAGTGGTTGGACAGGTACCTATATATAGAGATCCACTAGATCTTTTCATGTTCCTTTTCGGTTGAGCTATATGAGTGGATCACGAAGCTAGCGGATAGCCAAGGAAGGTGGAGACTTGACGATCCTATCATCTGGACCCCGGAGTTATTACAGATATTGGAAGCATATGAGTATAAGATCACCCACACTATCGATCATTGGATCAATCGCATCATAGGAGGATTTGTGACTAAATTCACGGTTGATACCTCAATCAGCTACAACGAGGCAGAGCGGTGCTTTTTCAAAGGTTTGCAAGGTAAGTACTTGAAGTCTTTGAATACCCAGATTAAGATGTTATTGAGCAAAAAATAGGTTATACAACTACCTTGATGTTCAGAGCTACGCAAAATGGAAATACTTACAGGAACGAAGGAAGGAAGGGTCTTGAATATAGTCCAATGATTTCACCTCCATTGGGTGATGAAGAGGGAGTAGTGCAAGCTTCTCCGTGAAGTGCTATTCAGTTAATAAGACAAGGATTCCCATGACTGCCACCTCCACCCACACCGCCTCCAACTTCACCACCATCTCCTACGACTTCACCTATACCACCACTGCCTCCACTGCAGTTCAGCATGGAAAATTCAGTGAACCTATCTTTGTTTAAAGGCTTGGGAAATGAGGACTCAGACCAGTTTTGGTTCATTGTGAAAGTTGTATGGGAAGCTCAGGGCATAACGGATGATCACATGTAATAGGCAACATTGGTTAATTCTTTTCAGGATCGCGTGCTAACTTGGTACACCAAGTACTCTAATGATAACCCAAACACTGGGGTGGTGGACACCCAGACCACGATGAATAAATAATTCAGTAGGCCTAAATCCAAGGCAAAGTCGATTATGGGGTTCAAGGAAATCATGATGAAACCAAGTGAGACACCTTGGGAATTAGATTAGAGGTTGAAGTGTAAAATCCACGAAGCTAATATGCACTTAACAGATGGACAACACCGCAAATGGTTCGTGGCTTCACTCCTGCCACACCTAAGGGTTGCACTATCACAACAGAAGATTACGACTTAGGCAGAAGCCTTGGAGATTGCAATGAGACTACATGAAACATTGATGAAAGATCCGAATCTCTGGGTTCAATAGATCCATGCCCAGTTGCAAAATATTTGCCTTGAAATGCGAAGTTTGAAGCAAGACAGAATAGTTCAACAGGAGGTGCGCAAAGAGGTATGGTGCCTAAAATGTAAAGGTAGGGGCGTGACCAAGACCATTGCTTAGTCTTTGAAAACTATATTACAAGAGGAGGACCGATGCCTTTGAGGCTGGAAGCCCAAGCAGGATCAAGAACAGGGCCTGCATTATGGTGCGCTATATGTCAGGTAGCAGGAAAACATATGATGGATAACTGTCATTTGCTGTAGAAGTTTGTACAAACACTGCAACAACTGTTTTGCAACTTCTGTAGGTCGATAGCACATGCTAAGTGCAAATATAGAAGCTATGAATTGATGATGGATAGAACACCCACCTATAGGGTTCAAGCAGAAACGCGACCCCTTGATGAGAGCACGGGGATGGCGTGAACATGCTTTTAGGGGCGTGGATGAGATCATGGCGGAGGAGGACCTGGTAGTGGTCGGGGAAAACTAATCTTCTACAATTGCGGAGGACCAAGACACTATGCCCATGATTTCACTAACCCAACGCATCCATTGTGAAAATATTGCACTCTTTTTTATCATGAAATGGAGGAATGTCCTACACTGATAGCAAGGACATGTAACAAAGGGGCGCTACCACCTCAGCCGACTCAGAACCTACAGATGATGAGGTTTGAGCCTCGCGAAGAGGATCGAATGTGAATATAGTACTTCGAAGTGGAATTGCAATAGGGGATGATAAGGGGAAACAACCCGAAGACAGCGCATGGGTTCACAAAGCTCCGGAGAAGAAGGCTGAATTTGATTTGGAGCGCGCACGCAAAATGTTCATGGAAGCAAAGAAGAGCTTCACTGAGGCCTCCACTTCAGGGAGCAAGGATAAGTCTGATAAGGAAATGGACCCTTCTATGCTTACGACCTTTCTAGAGACCTGCATGAAGTTGTTGCGCGATAGCAAAGCTATGAAGGGTTACAGGAGCTTATAAATAGATGCACTGGAAACACTCCAGGTGAATTGTGTGGTATGAAAGATTGGTAAGCATAAAAAATGGACAAGATGAGGGATGAGGTTGACCATGCAGATAGGAGAATATGAAATGGATCAGGTTATTTTGGATCTGGGGTCTGACGCAAACGTCCTCCCGAAGTAGACTTGGGAGCGGATGGGAAGACCCACGTTGCAGTGGTCTCCGATTCAGTTATGGATGGAAAATCAGTAGAAGATCATCCCCATGGGGTGGCTGCAAGGGGTGACTGTAGATACTGAAGGCACGAGTGCATTGGCTGACTTTGAAGTAATAAAAATTGTGGATGACAACAGCCCCTACCCTGCACTCCTTGGCACTGATTGGGCTACTGATATGAATGGGGTAATCAACCTAAAGAAGCGAAAGATGACATTTGAAAATAAATCATTCTGTGTAATAGTATCCCTAGAACCTACTTAAGGATCGCGCTACACTGAACCAGTATGTGATTATGAGAGCGATGACGATTTGGACTGTATATATAAGATAACAGTGTGAGACCAAGATTAGGTGAATCCAACAGTGGATTGATGAATTACATGGGATCGCAAGAGTTCCTGCACCTCAGACCCTGATGAAGAATTAGAGCGATGGTAGAATCGGTTACATGAAGTAATCACATTGAGCTGTAACATGATGACTCGGTCACTACGCTGTGTGTCGTCAGAGGTAAGAAATATGCTCACTTATGATGTCCTGAATGATGTAGATACCTTTTTGGATGCATTTGAGAGGGAGGTAGCAGAAAAGCAACGCTTCCAGGCTTTGGACTGAGCACTGCATGCTACACTCGCAACATGGTGGGGTACACAAAAGGGTAGCTTTGATGATTGGTGTGAGTGTAGGAAGATGATGAGAACATGCTTTGGGAAGTTAAAGGTTTGAATTACAGACAAATATGATGGGAAGAATGATCTGCGCGTGCACTTTTCCAAATGCGCTCTGGCTTATGGAGCGAAGCCCCAACCTGAATGGGTGCACTTGTTCTGTCACACCTTGGATGTCATCTAGATGAACTGGTACTTAGAAACAAAGCTCCGCCATGGTACAAATGAATGGGATATTCTGTGCGAAGGATTCATAATGACATTCAACTTTGAAGATGGGTTTGACTGTATTGACGAGGCACTACAAGAAGTGAAAGCAACAATCTTAAGGATCCCGTAGGATCCTTTGGACCTGATTCAACCTGATTAGACTATTCACTTGAGTCACACACTGGAATGCTATAACGTGACCGCTGAAGAAGAAGATGAGGATCTGTGAAATATTAACATCCTTGAAATAGAAGGTCACTACGAGGTTGAGGGACCGTAGATTGAGAATCCTAATATAACCGCGCCACTGAAAACGAAATAGGTAAATATTCGTATGGAGGTAGAACCCAAATTCACGAAGATTGGAGATTACTGGGAAGATGCAACGGTGGATAAGGTTGCTGAATTGCTCCGTAAATACCAGGATTTGTTACCTACCAAGTTTACATTTCTAAAAGGGATAATAGGAGACCTAGGTGTTATGAAGATCATGTTGAATCCTGACGCAACACCGATTAAGCAAAGACCTTCCCGTCTCAATCCGAAGTATAAGGAGAAGGTTCGCTTAGAGCTAGACAAGATGCTCACGACAGGCATCATTGAGCCCGTAGAAGAATCTGATTGGGTAAACCTAATGGTGGTATAGGAAAAGAAGTAAAAGGATGAAAGAAGGATATGTGTAGATCTCAGGAAGTTGAATGATGCTTGTGTGCATGATCCTTTCCTAACTCCATTCACTGATGAAGTGTTGGAGAATGTAGGTGGTTAGGAAGCATATTACTTCATTGATGGGTTCTTTGGGTACCATCATATCAAAATCGCGCTAGACGATAGGAGCAAGACAACCTTTGCGACCGAGTGGGGATGTTTTCAGTACACTATAATTCCGTTCGGATTGAAGAATGCGCATGCAATTTTTTCGCACGTAGTCTTGCTGTGTTCAAGGAATTTATTCACAAGTTTCTGGAAGTATACTTTGATGACTGGTTTTTGTTTGGGCTGGTGAAACGCCATGTGGAAAGTTTGCGTCTGATGCTAGATACCTATCGAAGATACCAAATCACGCTCAATCTGAAGAAATTCTTGTTTTGTGTTCCTTTTGGGACCTTGCTGGGTCATGTGGTTTGTTGTTTGATACTTAACTTAGAAGTGTCGAGGAGTGTGAAACAGTTGCGCGCTACCCTAGGACATATTGGATATTAAAGGAAGTTTATCAAAGGCTATGCCCAGATCACCATGACTATGGAGAAGTTGTTGAAAAAGGATGTCACATTCTACTTGAACAAGGACTGTAATAAAATCTTGGATGTATTGAAAGAAAAGATGGTCAATGTGCTAATTCTAGTCTTCCTGGATTGAAGAAGGAGTTTCATGTACATGTTGATGCATCATGTATAGTGCTGGGAGCAGTGGTGACACAAGCTAGAAGAGGAGACTTGGACCATCCTATAGTGTTTGCAAGCAGAAGGTTATCCAAGGTGGAGAAGAACTATTCCACCATTGAGCGTGAAGCGTTAGCCATGGTATACGCGCTCCAGAAGTTTAGGCACTATTTGCTAGGTAGCCATTTTAAGATGTATATAGATCATTCCACATTGAAATACCTCGTCAATAAGCTTGTGTTGGGGGGGAGAATCTGCAGGTGGTTGTTATTGTTCTAGGAGTATGATTTTGAAGTTATTGTGAAGCCGAATGATTGAACGTTGGACCAAACCATCTGTCACACATCGAAACAGGGGAAGACCCCACTAATTTGGAGGAGGGATTTCCTGACGTGCAACTATTTACTATGCACATCACAGATGGTCATTTTGAAGATATTATACACTTCCTAATGATAGGTACTTCCCCGGAAAGTTACATTGTCAAGTAGAAGAAGGAGTTAGTGGTGCGTGCGACAGACTTTTCTGTCATTGTTAGGCATCTGTACAAAATGGGGTCTTATGAGATCTTGCTATGATATGTACCAGAGTTTGAAAGGAGAAGTATCCTCGTGGACGCTCATGGGGGCGTCGTGGGAGGACATTATGCAGGGAGAACGACTGCGCAGAAGATTCTACGCGTAGGGTTGTGGTAGCCAACCCTCCATTAGGATTCAAAATCGTAATGCGAACCGTGTGATTTTTGTCAAAGGACTGGCAGGCCTTCATGGAGGGATGAGCTACCTCTAAATCCACATATGACATTACAACCCTTTGATAAATGGGTGATAGATTTTGTGGGACCCATTCAACAAGATGAGAGCGAGGTACATTATCACCGCGATAGAGTATTTGACTCGATGGGCGGAGGCACAACTTGTGAAGGATTGCACAAGCGTGACTGCTGCAAAGTTCCTCTTTGAGTATATAATGACGTGACTTGGGTGTCCAAATATTTTGATGAGTGATCGCGGTACGCACTTTCTGAATGAGACGATCAGCGCACTGATGGAGGAATTTCAGGTATATCACCAGAAGAGCATGCCTTATCACTCGTAGGCTAACGAGACAGTGGAAGCATTCAATAAAGTGTTGGAGAACACACTGACCAAGGTTTGCAATGCTCAGCGAAGTGATTGGGACCTACGCATACCCTCAGTACTATGGGCCTATCAGAAGACATGCAAGAAGTTGACTGGACGAACACCCTTTAGGCTTGTATATGGTGTTGAAGCAGTGATGCCCATGGAATACATTGTGCCTAGTCTATGCATAGCGGCACTCACAGGTATGTCAGATTGCGGAGCCCTAGAAGAGAGACTCGTGCAACTGGCTGAGCTTGAGGAAGAAAGATTTCTAACTGGATTTCACCAACAGGTCCAAAAGCAGCGTGAAAAAGCATGGCATGATCGACACATTAAGCTATGCACCTTCAAGGTAAATGCCCTGGTTTTATTATATGATAGCAAGTTTGATAAATTTCAAGGAAATTCAGAATGCACTGGTTAGGACCCTATGTCAATAAGGAGATTACCGATGGAGGAGTAGTTCATTTGGTCAAATTGAATGGAGATCCCTACCCAGGAAAGGTGAATGGCAGTCAATTGAAGCCATACACGGTGGTTCAGCCATGTGACTATATGAAGGTAGCACAACCTTAGTGCTCCAAGAAGCTGAAAGGAGGTGCAGGAATATAAACTACACTGCCCGGGTTGGGGAGTTGCGCAATTGGCGAATTGTGCAAAGTAGGGAAGTGTCACAGGGTTCGCGGTAGCGCAAAGGGAGTTGCACTGCCCAAAGAGAAATTGCACAGGTCGGCAGGAAAGTGACCGTTAAAGTCACTATTCATGATTTGACGGTATAAATGAGGCCAATTGGAGTGGGTGGCTGGCATTTAAGATGAAATTTATGGGCCAGATCCTTGAAAATCTGTGACCAATCCGGCATTAATGAACCAAATGTGGGGGGAACGGTCGGATTTGAATTCAAAATTCCCTATAAATTATAGGTGGCTACCCAACGAGAAACACTTGGCATTTTGAGAATTGAGTTGTTGAGCTCTCAGGCAGACATGAACCATGATAAATTCAGAGCACTGATAGCCAGTTTAGTATTTGCGACATTACTGAAGGTGACAAAGGAGTTATTCTAGAACGTCTTATCGACACCCACAAAAGCTATAGATACCGAGCAGTGACAGTAGAAGAGTCAGTTCTGAAAATTGTTATGGAGGTAGAAGAAGCTTTTCGAGAGGTTGCCAAAGTATTAGTGGAAGTCCCCAAGTCACCAAGGACACCATCAATCTGGAGCTAGAGGAGGAAGAAATTGAAGACATCCCGATGGATGATGAGGATGTGGGGATAGACATGGAGTAAGTTGAAGCTGAGGGTGCTGATCCTATCACTCAGTTGCCTATATATGTCCCTCTGCATAAGGGCAAGATCAAGGTACCGAAAGATATCGATGAGAGCAAGGTCCCCTTGCAAACCCCTCTGCTGCCAGATGAAATTGGTTCTGAAGGACCGTGCTTAGCATGGGTTCCTTTGTTAAAACTTGAAGACTCAGACTTGGCTGACCATGAGAAGTTCCCACACTTGGCAACTGAGCAACTGATGCGCCACATTATCGACACAACCACTAGGATGACCACATTGGAGCCGCGGAGGTGGCTCAGAGGAGTAGACAAGGCAGGTTTTCTCAACATGCTATGGGTGCTGCACTACAACCACACCCCGATTACAGTATTGGTCATAAAGCAACTTCTATGCTTGGTACATGATGGTTGTCTGTGCCTGGAAGAGCCAATATCCATCACTGACAGATTGATCCATAGGATCACGTGGTTGCCCTACACAGGAGAAAATCTAGCCATGATGTTTGGCAGAAAAGGTGGTGAGCAAGCCCTTGCGGAGGCCATGAAGGAGAAGTTTAAGCTGTTGAAGAAACCATGCGGATATGACATATCAAGCATCAGTGACCTTGTTGTAAAATTGGCTACGTAGATTTTGGCAGGGAAGGTGATGAGGAAGTGTCACGCCGATGAGGTGTCGGTGCTTATTGTCGTGCTAGCAGCCCAGTGCACCAAAGGAGTCCAGTTCAATTGGGAAGACTATCTCCGCGATGAGTTACTTGCGAACTGCCGCGAGGCACGGGAGCTCGGCAAGATGTTCCACTACGTGTGGCTCTTGCTGTCTATTGTGCTAGTAGCATGGGAGCTGCCAGAGGATAGTCAATTCCCTTCAGTCACGCCAGACCTACTGGAAGCAGTGAAGTACGCTTCACTGTGGGCGACCAAGGATGTACAACACATCAAGGATAGAAATATATTCTGGATCTTTATGGAGATTAACATCCACATGGCCATCAATCACAAACCGCAGTTGTCGCCTATGGTGTTTTCCAATATGTAGGGCTACGTGGAGTTTAAGGCAGATTTTCACCATGTGTCCATCAGGGTGTGGAAGGACCCTACACAGACATGGCATGACTTGCCTTTCCTGGCAACGGATGACACCATTGATGTAGTACTTGATTGTTGGTCGGCAGACTAGCACACTGCAACAGACTTGGCGATGGGAGGGAGCAAGTCCATCACACAACAAAAGAAGGAGGAGACCAAGCTCAAGATGACGCAGTTGGCTGAAAAGAGAAAGAAGGAGGCTATTGACAAGGCCAAGGTGGAGTGCAATGCCACTCAACAAACAGAGAAGAAAAAAGGTGGAAGAGACTGGGGCACTAACAAAGGTGCGAGGTCGCCTTCACCCAAGATGGAGGAAGAGATGGAGAGATGATAGAGCAACACAACGCGGACCCACAGGCGAAGTCCACCCGCATCAAGCATCCAAGGGAATAAGAGAAAGGAGGGTTGAGGAAGAATTCCAAGGCCACTAAGACATCGTTGGACCCAATCACCCTCATAGAGGGTGACTTGCATGACATTGGAAACACGATGCGAGATTTCACCATGGAGGCCCTACAACAATTTGAGCAGTAGCAAAAACTAGTATGGGGGGCTATCTAGATAGGTATGCAAGAGCTATAGACCCACTCGTCACAGGCTAGCATGGTGTCCACCAGCCTTGCCATTGGCACTTCAGAAGCTACCGAAATGTTGCGCGCAAAGGTCTCTAGCGTGATAGTGTTTCCCGATGGAGCACTGAAAACAGAGAATGACGCTGACAGGCCCACTGTTAGTGCCCTTAAGTGAGTAGGGTTGAATCTAGTAGCGCTCCCTGGCGAGGTGCTACACCTGTTGTAGGATGGAGTAATTGCGAATTTGAGGGTCCGTGAGCACCACACTCTACAAGTGATCAGCGAGAAACGGATTAACAATGAGTAGATGGCCCTAAAACGAGACTCTGCCATTGCTACCATGACCAAGGTGACCAACCAAAACAAGCATATACTTTAGGTCGTGGAGGAGGTATGTCTAATAGTCCCAAAGTTGGTCATTCCTGAGGAAGAACCAGGTGAGGTGCACGTAAGCAAGCTGGCTATAGGGGTGTGCGACGCTCGTACAAAAAATGGTGAGGGTTCAGTTGGAGTTGAATTTGCAAATCACTGAATTATAGTTGAAGGATCAGCCTTCAACCCCACCAGAAATAAAGGAGAAACGTGCAACTGCTGTCACAAAGGCAATAGAGGCAGTTGACAGTGCAGTAGCAGACTGCACACATCATTTTGAGCAAACGTTTAAGGTCCTAACAAGCTTGCAGGAGGACCCTAATGTACAGTGGCTGGAGATAGAAGCACGAGAGTTGCAGTAGTGCTATGATGAGGTCAAGGGCATAGTGTGAACTATCACGTTCACACAGAGACTGGCAAAGTTGCAGGAGGCCAAGTAGCTGAAAGAACAGGTGGACGCAGCGTAGCACAAGGAAGCAGTGCTAAAGGCGCAATTGAAGCTCTAGTTGGATGAGGCTTATGCGGTTATGACCTCTATTGAAGGAAAGCTTACATCCCTTCAAGAAACTTAGGAAAAGCTTTATGCCGATAGTTCAGGAGCAATGATTGAGCAGATGGTTGAAGATGCGAAGCAGACGACCGCATAGTGCACTCCCGAAGTTGCAGTCATATAGGTTGAGCTGGGAGGTCTTTGCGCCAAGATATCTGCACTGCAAAGTGACTCAAGGACGAATCAAAATGTTTGTGTTGGGGGCATGTTGGGAATAGGATCCCCCAATGACAGTTTTGGGGCTAAAAGCCCATGTTTTGGGTCAAATTTTATAATAAATTTGTAAAGTCTCCGCATTTTGTGGTCGTGGAGCACGAAGGTGTCATGAGTCATAAAGGGTTGTCTGCCATTATTTTGTAAAGTGTAAAGTCAGTTTTAAAGATCTACCCATGGTCCACGAACCATGGGATTATATAAAAAGAGCTAAGTAAGTAAGCTCTAAGTAATTTTTGAAGAAGAAACAAGTCTCGAGCGATAAGGAGGAAGTCTTTAGAAGTCTAAGTTTCGGGTCGTAGCATAGGTAGAGGCTCTGCAACTGAGTTCATAGTGGCTTACGGTGGAAGTCCGCAACTGAGTGCACAGACCCTTGCAGCTGTGTGCGCAGGGCAGATAGAGTCTGTAATCATCTAAAGATTTCAATAAAGAGAAGCATTCTACAAATTCTGTGTCTTCCTTTCCTGTTAATGCATCATGTCATATTGTGTATGAATTTCATTTACGATGCTCCTATGATGCGTGAATGCATGTAATTACGTTGGTTAATTGAACGCAAGTAAGAATATCTATTTACGCGGTGCTAACTATGATAATTTAATAAGATAAGTAAGACACTTAAGATAACTTGGGAATCTGTGCAATACACTGTCTTAGCAGCTTGGAAGTACCTGAACCATGGATTAGGGCTACATGAAGGTCAATCGTACCCATTCGTGAAGGTACCGAAGGGCAGAATAAAGGTCTAGACAGACAGAGCCCTCGAACTTAACAACTTGCATGAAAGCAGGAGTAGAAGGTCTAAACCGACATCACGACCATCTCAGGGTGCAAAAACTTGGTTCCAGCATCCCCCCATACTGCTTCGAGTGAGACTTCGGTCTGCGCTCTGCGGGCTGATGCTGAAAGGGTTAATAGTGTAGGGATTTGTTTGGCTAACTAACATTGAACCTGGGTCAGGCCCCATGCAACCAACGTGTTGCTATCTCAAGATCATGCGTTGGATAGTTCTTCTTGTGCTCATTCAGTTTTAGTGACTCATTGCACATTACCTGTCCTTCTTGCATGAGAACTCCACCAAGTCCCCTCTTGCAAGCATTTGTACACACTACAAACTCCTTGTTTGGATCCGCAATCTTTAACATTAGTGCATGTGTCAATAGTTGCTTAAGATGATCAAAACTATCTTCACATTCTATCATCCATTCAAACTTCTTGCCTTTCCATTTGCAATGATGTGATACGATATGCAATGCGTGAGAAGTTTCTGACGAACCTCCTATAGTAACCTCCCAATCCCATGAATTATCTCACCTCATCTACATTCTTAAGAGCTTCACATTCCATGATGGCCCTTACCTTTTCTAGATCTACTGTTATGCCTTCCTTGGAGACAACATGTCTCAGGTAGTGTACCTCAGTCTAAAAGAAGCTAAACTTGCTAAGCTTAACATACAACTGATGCTCTCTTAGCAATGTCGACACTGTTGTTAAATATTCAACATGTTCTTCCTCATTCTTAGAATATACCAGTATGTCATCAATCAATACAATAACAAACTTGTACAAATAAGGACGCAACACATTATTCATCAAACACATGAATGTAGTTGGATCATTAGTCAAAAAGAATGGAACAACAACAAACTCATAATTCCAATACCTGGTCCTAAACACAATCTTGAAGATATCCTCTTCCTTGATGTGTACTTGATGGTATCCCGATATCAAGTCGATCTTAGAG
Organism: Pinus taeda; assembly: GCA_000404065.3. NCBI lineage: Eukaryota > Viridiplantae > Streptophyta > Pinopsida > Pinales > Pinaceae > Pinus > Pinus taeda. The sequence continues at coordinate 103,726 of APFE031267271.1, forward strand.
AACACTACTGCTCCCTTTAGTTGATCAAACAAATCATCAATCCTTGGAAAAGGGTACCTATTCTTTATAATTACCTTATTCACCTTCATGTAGTCAACTCACAATCTAAGAGTACCATCTTTCTTCTTTACGAATAGAACTGGCGCGCCCCATGATGATACATAGGGTCTGATGTATCCCTTATCCAACATTTCCTTTAGCTGCAAATTCAACTCTACCAACTCAGATGTGCTCATCCTATAACATGTTTTCAATGCTGGAGCTGCCCTTGGCACCAACTCAATAGAAAATTATACCTCCCTATGAGGTGGTAATGCTAAAAAATAATAAATTTCAATATCCAAATTTAAGGTATAGAAATATTGCACCAGGTTTTTGGTCAAAACCAAAATAATATGATTTGACCAAAAACCCATTGTAATATCTACTACTTGCACAGAGATAATAAGTGGGAATTCATATTATTTGTATAGTTTATAAATAAATAAATAATTATATATATATATATTATTATATTATATTTTATATATATATTATTATATTATATTATATGTAACATAAAATAATAAATAAATATATATATATTTATATATATATTATTTATATATAGTTATATATATATATATATATTTATTTTATTTATTTATTATTATTTTATTATATTATATATATTATTATATATTTATTTATTTTTTTACACACACACACACACACACATTATTTATATATATATGTTATCCATGGTAAAAGTAAAATTGTTCTAGGGATATGTTGCACCCTGTAGCATTTGAGAAAGTTCTTTTAAAGATGCATAAAGTTTGGCAAATCCTTTTAGCCAATAAATACTTTTTTGAGATGATGGAAGGTAAATTGTTGGGCCATATTGTATTTGCTCAAGGGGTTAATATTGATCCAAAAATGGTTGAGACAATCAATTATATTTATTTTCCCAGACACAAGAAGGCCCTCCAATATTTCTTTAGGAATATTCACTTCCTTTAGAGGTTTCTTTCTATCTTCATTGTGCTTAATAAGAACATTATTAAAATTCTTAAATAAATGAGATGATAAAGCCAATGGATTGTTTTCATCTATTAATAATTCCTTGGGTGGGACTCCATTATGGATAAGCCTTGATTAAAATATGAATTTGAGGATATTTCCCTTTTCGTTTAAGCACGCCATAGATGTAGTCCTCCTACAACAAAATTATGAAGTCCATGAGAAACCTATTGCCTTTATCATGAAGTTTCTTTGATATGCAGAGTTGGATTAAAAAATTATGCTAAGTAGGCCTACGCCTTGGTCAAAGCCCTGAATTCTTTCGTAGATTACATTTTTCACGCTTAAATCACTACTTTTGTGCCTCACCTTTCAATCAAGAATATGTTATGTCAAACTAAAGCAGATGGTAGGTGGGGGAAGTGGATTAACAAGATCCAAGAATATGACATGGTGAAATAACTCACAGAGTTAATAAAGGGTCAAGGGTTGGAAAACTAATGACTGAAACTAATCTACAAGCAGTGAAATGCAATGTCATCGGACTGATGGAGAAGAGAATCAGGGAGTAGGGGAAGAAATCCATATCATAGCATGCTATCACCACACTCCTTTGTATAAAGACATAGCCCATTTCTACCACATACCTTTTCCCTATATGTTTGGAAAAATATCAAAGAAGATCCCTAAAGCTTAAGTCTACTAGATATTGTGTTGTAGATACTTAATTGCACTAGATAAATCCTGAGGGACTAAAGTTAAAATGCATGATGGAAGATGAGGTTGAATATAAGATCCAGGACATGCACCAGGGGATCTAAGGAGGTCATTTTGTATCAAGGGCTACAACTCATTACATTTAAAAAAATGGGTATTATTGGCCTAGCATGTTTTCTGATGTTCATAAATTTTCTAGGGCCAATGTGTAATGTCAAACCTTTGTTGGAAGACAAAATCTCCATGCATTACCTTTAAATAATGTCTAAGTAGAAGCTCCCTTCTAGTAGTGGGGCCTTTACTTCATAGGAGAAATACACACCCCTTCCAATGGCCAACATAGATGAATCCTTACATCTATTTGTTACTTCAGCAAATGGGTAGAGGCCACCCCACCATATATGCCACTAAAATCATTATCAATATATTACTAGAAAAGAACATATTGTCTAGGTTTGGTTATCCTCAAAAAATAGTAACTAAGAATTTTAAATCCTTTAGCTCCCTTAGGATGCTAGCTTTCTGTAAAAAAGACAAAATCAACCTCAACTTTTTATCTCAATACTACCCCCAAGGGAATGGCAAAATTGAGTCTTCAAACCTAAATCTTACGAAAAGTATCAATAATACTTTAGCAAAGAACAAGAAGGCATGGGACTCATAGATCAGGTATGCACTATGGGCATACATGATCAACACAAATAGAGCAACTAGGAAAGTTCCTTTTCAACTGGTATATGGCATGGAGGTAGTGTTACCTATTCAACTTGAAATACTTGTGATGGAACTTCTACAATTTCCTTCTCACATCTTTTTCCTTTACAATGAAACGAATAATTCTTCTATGTATATCGCCTCAAGAATTAGAGAGGCTACAAAAATCAATTTAACCATAAGCTAATTGGCAGTCTAGAGTGGTAATAATAGTGAGCTTGATGTTGCAACAAGCTTATTTCAAATGTATATTTTAATTAACTTGTAACCGTTTTTCATTTTTGTTTATAGTTTGAGAAGCCTTTCTAGCAATTTCTCAGCTGGTGGAGTAAGTAAATTTTTGTAGCATTTTACACGGGTTCTTATTGACCAAGATAGAAAAATCTAATCTTGTCTACCGTGCCTTAGCCAATTGTGAGGATTTTGGTTCTTGAGAATTGTACATGTTAAAAAAATGAAGAGAGAACTTATCATCCTATAGTGAAAACTAGCAAAAGCTTGTAATCACCCATAAGTTCTTCCCTCCAAAACTAAAAAGAGTCCATATATCTCTTTGGAATATAGCCAATGTCATCCCATTGTGAACCTCTCTCATGGAGCTAATGCTTCTCCACGGGGCTTCCCTAAAGAGTCCAAAGTATGCACTAGTGATCTTAAGGCATAAATAATAAGTTAAATTGATAAGTATGTTATTTTTAGAAACAAAATTAGATATAAATAAGAAAGTATGATAAGCTAGCACCCCAAGCACACAAACCTAAAAATTTACTCTAGATACCAAAAATATGAAGTATGAACCTAAGAAAGTGAAATTGCCCTTCTATTCTATGCTTAAAAAGTGCAAATCAGCAAACAAATACCACTCAAAAAAGCAACAGAACTATATAAAATATTATATTTAAATGGTATATAATGTACACACTCTAATCTATGAAAATTGACTATACTTTCGTCCTATTTCTATATAAAATAATGCAAATACATTAGTGGACCTTGCTGAATTTGATAATAAAACACTATGAATGCAAAATATTAACCTAATAGGGATCCTAAATACACAAGCACAAAAAATGTTATAGAATCAACTTAATACTACATAACAAGTTAAAAACAACAACAAATGAGACTAATTATTTGATATAAAAAACAAATGAAAATGCAACTAAATGATCCTTTTAACTCTAAATTCATGAAAAATTACAAATCACTAAAAAAATATCATACCTGTCACTACCTGAAAATGTGTCTTATTTTGTATTTTCATGGGCTTTATTCTCTCACCACACACAACAAAGAATACTCAGAGTTGGAATTTATAGGTTTTGTGAATAGATTTGGAAGCCATGTATGTATCTTGATCAATTTTTTCCTGAGCACCATTCATCATCTAGGGCAAGAATAAATGTGTAGAGGAGTGTCATTGGTTTGATGGAAGCTCATCTAAATGCATATTTCACCATGAAGTTTCAATGAGGCACATTAGATGTGTATTTGGAGTGATTTCTACATGGCCTATAAAATAATTTGTTACATCATTGATGGAGTGCCCTATTCATAGCTTGAACCCAATCTAAGATCACATAGATGTACATTACTATGACATGAGCTATAGGGGAGACTTGGAAGATGAATGTCTTCACATGACTTAAATTATGGAAACATACGGGATCAAACATAATGCAAAGGAGAAAATACCCCATCTCACCGCCTACCTCACTATTCCTAGACTAAATATTCCTCAAGCAAGGATTGTGTTTTCTCTAGTAATTTCCACATGCCAATTCATAGAGAATACTACAATAAGCCTTAAGATGATTAATCTGTTGCATCTGCTTGGCCACATTTTCTGTCATTTCTGAACTTTAATATGCCACTTGAGATTTAAAGGGGGAGAGGTCTAAGCATGTGTCTCTAATTACCCACTCGTTATAGGATTGAGCCCCATGGACCTCACACACTATGGAAATGGAAACCTTCTTTATTTTCACCCAAAAGACAACAAATTACATAGAAGGGTCAGGGATGCCCAGAATGGAGGAGGGAGAGGAGAAAGGGGAGAGCGTTCGAATTGAAGATGGGAGGACCCAGAGCTAGCACACACAACCTAGAAATATTGAGCACAAAACAAACTATAACCCCAACAAAATTGAAACCCCAAGGCAATGTCACTAAAATAGAGATATCCACAGAGTACAAAAGCATGGAATAGACAAGAAAGAGCTCACCTTGAACTAGAATACCCCTATCGCTTTCAAAATACTCCCACAAAGCACCAACCAACCATGTGAGGTTAGTGGTTTACGTTGAGCTCCATGTCAAGTCTATATAAATATTCCTCATTGGTTAAAAACCATCGTATTGAACCCTGAAAGGCGAATAAGCCAAAAAACTTTTAAATCCAAAACTTAAGAAGAAATAAACATGAAAAACTTGAATAATTATTGGACACTGGATGGCTCTTGTAAAAATTCTAAGATATTTTTATTGTAGCTCATCACCTAAATAATATTTGCACGTGTCCTGGACTAGCTTACATGTAGAGTCGACCGATATTTTTCCTCAACTGGTGACCTCTTCACTAAAAATTTTGTAGATTTTTTCAATTAAAATCATTATATCTAAATTTATATTGTTAAATAAGTGAACTAGTTCTGTAGCTGTTGGAGAAACTGAAACTAGCTGAGATGTTGCAGAGGTTCAATCTTTGGCGTAAGGGTCATTGGCCTGAGTGAAGGAAGAGGGAACATGTTATATGAACATGGGCTAGAACCACCTCCACTTCCCTGTGAGGGGGGGTAATTGGGGCCTTTAAAACCCTTAAAGAAAAATTTAAAAGTGACATTATTCAAGAAGAGAATAACCTAAAATATAGAGAAACATTTTGAGGACCCTAGCAGTGAGAAATGAAGTAGAGTAACAAGGAAAGGAAATGAAAGCTCGATACCTGGTCAAGCATGTTATGTTTTCATGGCAAGCTTCATCATCAAGTCTATATAATTCTTCCTCATCATACAAAACCCTCAAACTAAAACCCTGAAAGAAATATAGATTAGAAAGCATCAATTCAAAAATTAAGAAGTAATTCAAGGGAAAAAAAACCCTTATATTACTTTAAATCAAAACTCGAAAAAATGAATTGACATCTTAGGAGTAATGGGTTCATGTCTTTGGAAGCAAATGTGTTGCTATTAAACTTAAATATAAAAACTTTGAACCAGCTCTTACCTTGTAGAGATTTTTAACAAAAATTGTCAACCAGTTGTTATTTAGGGGGTGTTGTTTTAGAGTTTTATCTCTGATAACAATGGAAATGTTGAAACCCCAAATAAATGGAAGCACTGAAACTCTCAGTATGATGAAAAATTACAAAACTTGATGAACAAAATTTCCTATACTATCCATGAAACTGAACACAAAGAATGTTGTTCTTTAATAGTGTATCATTAATGCAATATTTTGTTATATTTTAGGTTTTTTTCTCTAAGAAGACCATTCTCTTCATTCTTTTCTCACCTGACCCTCCATATTAGATTAATATCTTTTCTTTCCTTCCTTCTTCTCCTTGAATTTTTCGTCCTGATGATGAATCTAGTTAATAAATTCAAAACATCAACCTAAAAATGTCTACTATGGATTCTACTTCAAAAAGTTCAATTTTTGAATTGATAGTTAATAATTGATATACAAATTGTTAAATTCATGGAGACTAGTAATTGGTGATTAGTTATAAGTAATTTGGTTTTATATATGCCTTGAATGTTGAAAAAAGTCAACATATATAGGAAATGCATGGTGAAAACATGGGATTAGAATGTTTGGGGGTTTCAACATTCCAAGAAATATAATTCACATCAAGACTAAATTGCAAAAACATCATGGCATGTAGCCATCCGAGAAAAGAGTTTTTGATACCAATGATGCATTTTGGTAACACTAGAAATAAGATTTTGGTAGAAGATGAAGAAAATGTGCAGCATTAGGGATCATAGCCTTGCATTCACATTCTAATCATAAAGCACCACGAGCCTGGCACAAGAAGTTGATTGAGCATCTTCTGAAAACCAATTTCAAACATATGATCTTCATGATGCAACTTTGTTTGTCAAGAAAGTTGGAAAAATAAATGTGTATCTTTTGGTGTATGTAGATAATATTTTGATGATAGGGAATAATTAGAAATCCATAAAGAAATAAAGAAATAAATGAGGAAAGGTTTTGAAATTATAGATTTGGGCTATGTTCATTGTTATCTTGGTATTGAAGTAACCCAACATCTAAATTTTATACTCTTCTCTCAGAAGAAGTACATTGGAGAGCTATTGAACAAGTATGGCATGGTTGGGGGCAATCCTTTAACCTCAATGGAATAGAATTTAAAGCTCACATCCATTGAAGGAAAATAATTTGAGGATGCAACAAAGTATAGAAAGCTCGAAGGAAGTCTCAACTACATGACTACTACCAGATGAGACATTTCATTTGATGTTGCAATCCTCTCTAGGTTTATGCAAAATCCTTGTTAGCATTATCTTTTCATTCTTGCTTGTTTTTGCTTATTTAGTTGATTTTTGAACTCACAAGCTGATCTCCTAACTTGGTCTCACAACGGTTCTAGGCTTGCCCCCAAAAACTACACAATCCTTGAAGGCAAGCAACCTTGATGATGGGAATTGTGTTGTCCTGACTGCCTTGTGAGCCATGAACTCAAAAAATGCACATTCATGAGGAGGCAGCCCAAAAATTGTGCAACCCTCATTGACCTCAAAAACTGCGCAATGAACTAAGTCAGAAAGTTGCCCAATTCCCCAAAGATAGGGATCTATTATTAGTATCCTGAAGGAGGCACTTGTGCTATTTTCAGAAACTTCCACCAAGTGTCATTTTTTCCCTTGATTTTAGGCATGCACATAATAAACCCTAATTTGTCCAAATATATTTAATTGATGCTGCTAGAGCTCATTTTCACATTCCATCTTGGAGCTCTAACGTTCCCAAGGAGATCAAGGAACCTTCGGTGCGATCGTCAGCACTTTTTTGGGTGAGTTTTTATTTTGTCACATTTTGGTGCTTTTTCTGTCTCCTTTTGTTGTTTGTCTTGTGTGAGTGTTGTTTCACTTATTTCTCTTCATCATTGATGGTTTTTTGACTTGTTTTAGCTTGTATAAGTTTTGTTTCAAGTTATAGATTTCCTTTCCCAAGTGTCGCATTAGTTATCCTGTTTTTGCACCAATGTTCGTCGTTGCAACAACTCTCCTCACTTACTTTATTTTCCTTTTGTTCGATCAATTGCTACAGTTGATTCACATGCATCTACCTACACTTAGTCAGATATCCACTCAACTTCACACTATCTCTCAGATCTACTTCTTTTTCGCACTTCCCTTGGGTAGATCTGGGTTTCCTTTGGCCGAATCTCACTTTTCATAGTTGGAAATGTGCAATTTGAAGGCTCAAGAGACAAGCTTGGCTCTGGAATTTCACAATGTGTAATCTAATTTGAATCCAACTACACATTATGTAGTTCGAGGAGCCAACCTCTCAACTTGACCAATGAGACTGCGCAATGCATAGCCTCTCCTAGGCCTCTTCCAAGGTTGAACTGCGCATTGCACAATTTCAACCATCAGGCTTCGACCTTGGCTGTTGGGAGTAAATAGTGCGCAATTCCCTTAGGAATCTAGTCCCCCATGTCAGAAAAAATTGCACAATCATTCCCATCTAGTGCCTGTTTTCTGCCTGAACTTGCCTTGTAATTTGTTTTGCTTTAGACTAACATTTACTTGCCATGAATGTCCTTTCTTTCCCACAGGTACAAAAATAGTTGAGCACCTCTCCAACAGTCACTATTAATATGGAATCTAAGAGATTTTCATCAAAATAGACCATTGATAACATTATTGGGGAAGCAATTGAGCAAACATCAGTTGATTTTCCAGTGTATGCAGATACTCAACTGTTTATAGAGAAGGGAACAACATTGACTTGGCAATAGATAAAAGACACTTTTGCAAAGGACTTTGAGGCATATTTATAGGACCAATAGGTATATCTTTGCATCCAACAGTCAGGGCTATTCAAGGTTTCATGTAGGTATCCTGCCTTCCCGTGTGCAGACATCATCAGTTGGAATGTCTCACATATGGATGAAAAGACTATGACATTGAGCAATGCCAGTGGTCAGAAGATTTCCAACTTTAGGAAAGAATAAATTAAACATGTGTATCACTTTCCTGAGCTATTAAACCACATGGGCTTACTCTTCTATGCCACCCACAACTACGTGAACACAAGAGACATTGTCAAGCATTGGGTGAAAGAGCCATCAAATTTTTTATAGACACCCACCCATGTGTAAAAGACAAAGTCCCTCAGGAAGGCTCACCAACTCTTGATTATCTTTAATTACATATTCCATGGTCAAGAGAGCACAAAAACCTTTCCTGAAGAGTGGGCGGCCTTATTGGACCATTTGGTGAATGATGGGAGGCCATTCAATTGGTCAGATCTGTTGATGCAACAATTGAAGGCCTATGTAGGACATACTCAGAATCCACCCAAGGATGAGTGATCAAGGTTATATATGTCTGCATACTTACTGGATGCAATTTATGTGCAGTAGTAGTTCCCTGACATGAGCTAGGCATGGACACCATGAGAGACTATCGGGAACATCTATTGTAAGTTGCTTTTAGAATGTAGTTATCAAGGAGTAATGGCACGACTAACTGACCACTTTATCATCCTGCTATACAAGCTTATATTTGAACATCCACCTTGCATGTCATGAGAAGCAATGGAGGAAATAGTAGACATTGCAGATTGGCATGGCTCACAAGGTGGCACCTTCATAAAAGTGTTTGGTGGAGAGAAGCCTCTGCATTCCTTACCAAGGTATGCCATTGACAAACTAAGGATGAAATAAGTATCATACCATCTGGCTATAGGGTTGTCAACAACACTACACAGGAAGAAGAAAGCACAATGACCCACTCTTCCTTTGTAGATCGGATTATACGAGATAAAGAACTTGAAATTCACAAATGTCGATTCTAAGGAGATAGTTAAATTCGAATTCGGCACTAAGGAATTTAATCTGTAAGATCCTCACAGTATTTGCAAGAACCAATGTATGAGAGTTTACTTTCCATGGATTGTCGGGGCATTTCATTGGAAAAACAAGGATCCTTGGAGGTACTGCTACAATGCCTCTAGACTCAATGGGCTAGTCAGTTTAGAAAGGAATTCATAGGCTGATCCACAGATAGTAACAACTCCAAAAGCAACAACAATAGAAGGTAGAAATCCTGTGAAGGACAAGGGAAAGAGGAAGATTGTTGACAGTCCAGAGGGAGAGAAAAGATGAAAAATGAAAGCAAATCCTCTTATCTCGAAGGTAGCTTTGGCGACAGAAGAAAAGAGGAAGAAAAGGATGTAGAGAACAGATGTTAGGGTCCAACCCTAACCCATTTATTTATGTAATAATCCTAATGCACTGAGTCATAGTCATAGTCATAGTTAGTTAGGTAGTAAATAAAGCCTACATTAATATTTGTAAGTGGTTGAACCGCATTAGAGAAAAGGGATGACAGTTAGTTGTAAATGGGTCGTAGTTAATAAATAAAGTGGTTAACTCTTGTTATGCAAGGGGACACTAGTAGTTATGGTGTTGGATGTGATTTAGCTATAAATATTCTTCGTTAGTAAATAAAATATCATCGATTCTTATTGTAATCAAGCTCTGCTCTGTTGGAGGTTGCCTCCTTGAAGAGGCAAGTGAACATTGAATCTATTTTTGAACAATAAAATACTTGTTGTTTTTCTTATTTTATTCTGTGTTCTTAGCTATATTTCTTCGCATTTATGGTATTCTGGAATTTCTCGTAGGTCAAGGGCATAACAAGTGGTATCATAGCACTTTCCAGGGCCATTTGTACCTCCAATTTTCGCAAAAAAAAAAAATTAGGCTAGAGACGTGTTTCGATGTCTTTAAACCACAGGATATATCATTGAACACATAAACTTGCTAATTTAGGGAGCATGCATGTAGGAACTACAAGAGATGGTCACTCTTGTTGGACTCCCTTATAACCCCTGTGAGTAACCCTTTGAGTAGCATTGCATTAGACAGAATTGCGCACAGACTACACTTCCACATACCCTTGGGTATATCAGAAGACCCCTATGCTAACCTAAAACCTATCCTTAGATAAGTCGTCAGTCCTCTTGCTGCTATAGTACAGTGAGAACAACACTCAGGGAGATTACTCGCACATATGATAGGGTAGTTGGGTAGTTGGCTATGGATATGGTCGATCCTCCTTAGTTAGTGCCCTGAAAGATTGGGCCAATTACTATTGTTGGACCCTCGTGTATATTGAGATCTGTAGAACCTGACACTCCTTTGTGACCATAGTTCCCTCTGCTATCTAAATATTGCCCACTACCTTATCTTCCATATTAGATCCAACAGTTGGGGTTATACCACCGTCGTACACATCAAATCCAAAAATTGGGGTTTTGTCGCCACCATGCAACTCACATTCAAAAGTTTAGGTTTCACAGTGTTGATCAAACTCTTTTTGTCGTGAGGCTTTCTGCTACTACAATCCAGGCCTTATTTTCGCAAGACATTGGGCAGGATCAAGTTTTTTGGAATTTGGTCACTGCAGTATTCATCAGTGGGGAGTAAAACTCCTTTCAGAGTAAAAAAATAAAAATAAAAAAATAAATTTTGAGACCATCCTAGGATGCTTGCAAGAAATTTTTCCCAAAAGCTTTAGGATGACAAGCTGATCGCAGTGGTATCATTCACTTTTCAGCATCAATTTTTCGGCAGTCCCAAATTTGTCTGACATGACTCCAAGTGACCCCCGCTAATAGATTCTCGAGCTTGCCCTCTTTCCAAGAAGACTACTCTTAAGTAATTAACCGGGGTTTGTGTATGGTAGGTACTAAATCACAAGTCATGGCCTATGAGAAGATCGAGAGCCTTGAAAAAAGGTTGGATGAGTTCCAAGGCAATATGGATCAAATTACCTCACAACTTTCACTACTCACCAATACGATGCAGAGGTCTTATCAAGAGAAGCATAGTGTTGATGAAAACCTTAAAGGAGAATCTAACCATCACATTCACTTCCAATCACCAACATTCCCACCCTCAGCCACCCAAGCTAGACATGTACAAATTTGATGGCTCTAATCTTGCAATATGGGTAGCACAATTGGAACAATATTTCTTCCTTTATGATATCTACAAAGATCAAACTAAATTGTGTGTGGGAGCCCTTTACTTGGACCAAGAGAGATAGCAATGGTGGTAGTGGCATTAGAAATTTTATCCCAAGAACATAACTTGGCACATGTTCTCAAAAGCCCTATGTGACCACTTTGACAGGGAATCTATTTTTTTGGGTCATCTCACTAAGCTCCGACAAACATGCACAGTAAAAGACTACATTGCAACCTTTGAGATATTTGCCATCAGAAATGATGGCCTATTAGATTACTTCTAATTGGATTGTTTCATCAGTGGTCTCAAAGAAGCCATCCAAGCCCATTTCTGGATGCACCACCCAACTACATGGATGAACACTTGCAAAAAGGTCGTCGACGTGGAAATTGCCTTAGCTTCCCAATCCACTCGTCCAAATTTCGTAGCCAAGGGGTGTCCCACCCAGGATTTGAGACCTACCCAAATGCGCAAGGTTGAAAAGGTGTCTCCAGAAAAAATGGTTGAAAGAAGAAAACAAGGATTGTGCTACTACTGTGATGACAAATACTCTCCGAGGCATAAATGTAAGGAACCAAAATTCTTTCAAATTGATGCTACTAATAGCAGGTCATCTAAGGAAGCCCCACCCCTTGGGGGGATTGAGGAAGAAGTTGACGAAACCTATCTTGACAATGATCTCATAGTTATGCCAGATGAACTAGTTATCTCACTAAATTCTTTTATGGGCATTTCTTTGCCTCAAACTCTCAAAATATGAGGCTTTCTTAAACATTGACGAGTAGTGGTATTGATTGATAGTGGCAACACTCCTAACTTTATCCATAAGTGATTTGACAAACCTGTTCATTGTTTTATGTGGGTAGTCTCTAATTTCCAAGTCCTTATCACTGATGGGGGGACCATGAAATGTGAAGGCCATTGTTAAAATATTAAACTTGAGATTGGAGACTACCACCTAAAGACCCACATGTTTGATATTGAAATGGGGGTTTGTGACAATGTCTCAGGTGTTGAACGGATTCACACATTGGGCCCGATCACAATGGATTTCTATGAGTTATATATGAGATTTAAGAAGAACGACCGCATTCACACATTATGTTGACTCCAGGCAAGTGCTCCTACTATCATCAACTTGTATCGAATGGAATTTTTTTTGAAAAAGGGCCATCATGGAGTCATCTGCCAATTTAATGCCATAAAAGCCATTGAATCCACTACTCGTATTCATCCTAAGATGCAACAGGTATTATACCACCACCAGCAATATTTGAAAAACATAAAGAGTTTCCAATGTCTAGGGGTGAACATGATCATAGCATCCCGTTGGTCCCAAGAGCCCAACCACCTAATGTGCGCCCATACCGATATCCTTTCACCCAAAAGAATGAAATTGAAAAAATCATCAAGGAACTCCTCGAAGCTGGTGTTATTCATCCCAACATTAGTCCTTATTCATCACTAGTGGTCATGGTGCTAAAGAAAGATGGAGAATGGCACATGTGTCCGGAATTTCGGGCCCTCAAAAAGCTTGCTATCAAAGATAATTTCCTATTCTGGTTGTTAATGATCTTCTTGATGAACTACATGGTGCTCAATTCTTTACTAATCTAGATCGTCGCTCTGGCTATCACTAAATATACATGAAAGAAGTAGAAATTCCCAAGTCTGCCTTCCGAACTCATGAAGGCCATTATGAATTCTTGGTCATGCCATTTGGTCTCTGTAATGATCCATCACTTTTCAAAGCCTCATAAACCACCTGCTAAAACCATATCTCCAAAAATTTGTCCTCATCTTCTTTGACGACATTCTCATCTATAGCCTAACCTGGGACAAACATCTTCAACATGTAGACCTAATCTTGCAACTGCTCCGAAATCCCAAATTATTTGTCAAATTGTCCATGTTCTCTTTTGGCATGGAAGAAGTTGAGTAGTTGGGACACATTGTGGGTTGTGAAGGAGTGAGGGTTGATCCAAAAAATATACAGGCAATGCAAGATTGGCCCCAACCAAAAACCATGAAGATTTTGAGGGGATTCTTAGGTCTCACTAGCTACTATCACAAATTTATCCGCAATTATGGTCACATTGCTAGATTCCTCACTAATATTCTCAAGAAAAAATCATTACTCTGGACCGTTGCAGCTCAACAGACATTCATGGCTCTCAAATAGGTCATGTGCTCCACTCTCATATTGGCCCTACCAGACTTCACAAAATCTTTTGTGATTGAATGTGATGCTTTCAGTATTGGTATGGGTGTTGTATTAATGCAGTAAGGTCGACCATTAGCCTTCACTAGCTAACAACTAAGTGGAAAACATTTGGTTCAATCTACCTATGAGAAATAAATGATGGTCATCTTACATGCAGTAGACACTTGGCGACCATGCTTGTTGGGGCGACGTTTCTAAATCTGCATGGATCATCAAAGCCTAAAATATTTTTTGGAGCAATGCCTATCATCACCAAAGTAAAATAAATGGCTGACCAAAATGTTGGGATATGATTATGAGATAATTTAGAAAGGGTGTGACAATGTAGTAGCTGATGCTTTATTGCGCCAATTTGAGGATGAAAGCACCTTGCTATCAATCTCTCTTCCCATACCAGATTGGATTGAATAGGCTTGCAAGGAATGGTTCTCACAACCCTCTCTCTCTCTCCAAACTTATTAATAAATTGAGAGAAGATCCTAATTCCTCAGCCGACTACTCTTAGAAGGATGATATTCCTCACTACAAGGATCGAGTAGTTACATTGCTAGCATCCACCCTCAAAACCTACATTTCGGAAGAGTTGCACTCATCTCCAACTGCAGGGCATTCAGAAGGCTTATGCTCACACTTGTTTTTCTTTCTTTTAGACTAGCATGAAAAACGAAATTCTTACTTTTCTAACTGAATGTGATGTGTGCCAATGTAACAAAGTAGAAACAATCAAGTTATCGGGAACCTTACAGCCATTGTCACTCCCTACCTCTGTCTGGACGGATGTTTCCATGGATTTCATCCCTGGTCTCCCAAAGTCGGAAAACAAATATTCCATCATGATGGTTGTGGAAAAGCTTTCTAAATATGCTCATTTTTGCACTCTACCCCACCCATTTACCCCCACTTTGGTGGCTCAAGCTTTCATGGACCAAATCTTCAAACTACATGGCATGCCAATTTCCATTGTGTCTGATCATGACCCCACTTTCACCAGAAAATTTTGGCAAGAACTTAACTAAGTACTACCTATCATCCCCAAACTGATGGTTAAAACGAAGCAATCAACAAATGTTTGGAGACATATCTAAGGTGTTTCACTTTAGAAAAGTAGCATCAATGGGTATAGTGGCTACCTTTAGCTGAATGGTGGTATAATACTAACTATCATGAAGCAACCAAGATGACTCCACACAAGGTAGTGTATGTCCAGCTCCCACCTTCACCTATTTCTTATATTCCTAGATGTTCTAAGGTGTAGGTAGCTAATCAACTGCTAAAGAACTGTGCCACCATGATAGCTCATCTCAAAGATAATCTACATCAAGCTCAGAATCGAATGAAGCAATATATAGATGAGCATCTTTTCGAGTGCACATTTATAGAATGGGATAAGGTATTCTTGCGAATGAAACCATATAAGAAAACATATCTCAAAGAAAATGGCTACCAGAAACTAGCACCAAAATTCTATGGACCGTATCAGATACTTTAGCACATTAGAGTAGTCGCCTACAAACTGGCCTTGCCACCAACTTCAAAAATCCATCTGGTCTTCCATGTATCAACCAGAATAGTCCCTTGATACCTGTGAAAGACATCTTCACAGCCACATGATCAAGGAAGTCCTCGTTGACTGGAAAGACTCCTCTCTAGAAGATGTGACCTGGTAACGAACTACTATGCTTCAACAATTTTCGAAGCTTCAGCCTTGAGGACAAGGCTTCTTTTGATGGGGGAGGGCATGTTAGGGTCCAATCCTAACCCCTTTATTTATGTAATAAGCCCAATGGGCCGAGTCATAGTCATAGTTAGTTAGAGAGTAAATAAAGCTCGCATTAATAATTGTAAGTGGTTGACCTGCATTAGAGAAAAGGGACCAAAGTTAGTTGTAAATGGGCCATAGTTAATAACTAAAGTGGTTAACCTGTGTTATACAAGGGACCACTAGTAGTTAGGGTTTTGGATGTCATTTAGCTATAAATAGTCTCACTTAGTAAAGGAAATATCATCGAGACTTATTTTAATTAAGCTTTGCTATGTTGGAGGTTACCCCCTTGAAGAGGATGTGAACATTGAATCTATTTTTGAATAATAAAATACTTGATGTTTTTCTTATTTTATTATGTGTTTTGGGCTATATTTCTTAGCATATATGGTATCCTAGAATTTCTCACAGGTCAAGAGCATAATAGCCGAGCAGAGGAATAGGACAAAGCAAAGGTTGTAGGAAGTGTTGTCGATCCTAGAGACACTCTCTGGATTGCAAGGAAACAATTTCATAGGACATCTCAATTGGGTGCATCTCTGATTATTCTTCAAAGGATTTAGAACACCATTTGTGATGTTTCTTACAATTTGAAATTAGTTGGTTCAAACAAATTCGGAAAGACATTTTCCATGAGTTATTTATACATAAGAGATACTCAGTGATATAAAATTTCAAATAACAGTGGCCAAAATCATCCAAGGACTTACAACTCATTTGCTTTAAAATGAATGCGATAGCAGAAGGAATAAAATAAGAAACCCATCACATAGAGCTCAAGATATCAAGTATTCTACACATATCTCAATTTAGAGAGAAATGACAGCTATGGAATAATGGTGGATGCAAAGACTCACTGATTGCATTTAAATATCTAACTTCCAATATTCATACAAACATTCTTCATCAAAATATTAATTCAAATGAATCTGTATAAGAGATGAAACATATCTAGCAGCTACTTAATGTGAAATCTAAGAAGAACATGAAAATTTATGAAAGTACAAAAGAGAGGAGACATATTGTAATTCCAGAACGAATGAATAATCATGGATATGCATTAATATTCTGAGTAACATATACATCGAAAGAACCAGAATGTTTCCAAAACAATATAGAGTTTCTTTCCAAAATCATGAACCCTTCCTTCTTTATCAAAAGTTTCATATATAAGCGTCTTTGGATAGAGATAAGCCATTAGAGACATATTCCTTCTTGATTTGGTTCGTTGTGCCAAAACAATACTCAAAATTCTACCGTGTGCAAATGCACATATGTTTTAACCATAAGTAAAAATACACTAAACTAAATGAAATACCAAGGCTAGCATAATTTGGATGATCTTTAAGAACAATGAGATGATGAAGCTTGATGAGGAGCATACAGAGCATGAGGATGGACCATTTATATGATTGCTGTATTTACAAATTGTCCGCACTATTGCCACAAGGCTGGAGGAGGCTGAGGAGCAGAACTGAACCACCTGTAGTGAATATTTATATCAATCACCCCAGAGTAGTCCAACCTTCGGGGAAAAGACTTCTAACCATCCCGAGTAGCTAAAATTCCTTCTTTAGGAAATTTAGCACAGTTGTACCCTTAAGAGTGGTTGTTTTCTCATGAGTTGATCCTACCCTGCTCTTAGTCTCTATCATTTTTTGATTGTACTGCTCCTGAGATAGTAGTTCACCACGAGGACCCCTAGAGTTTAGGTAACCCATCCTGTATGATCCTATCAAGCACTTAATTGAAGGAAGCCACGTCTTTTTGTACTCTGACTAGGCTATACTTTGCTCTAGCTCAAGCTTCTTCTTTTGAAACCACCTTAGAGATCTCCTCCACTACATTGACTCTATCTGCTATGTCTATTGATCTCAGTTCCTAGATTGGCCTTTCATCTAAGAAATGAATGAATTTCAGACAAAATTGGGAGTTCCCTATACTCATCTATTTAGCATTTCTTATTTTTTATCCACACTCTGCAATAATGACCTTTTGTGATCATGTATCAAATTCACATGTTCCTAGCTGTGATTCATTTCCTCAATGATCTTGTCCCATGCCAACTACCTGGCTTCAAGGATAGAAATGTTCCCCTTCAGTTTCACCTTCAGTTTAGTTATCTCCTATGTGGTAGCCTGTAGGTTTTTAGTGACCTTCTCAACATTACTAACCGATTTTTTCAATTGTTTCTCTTTCTTGGCTAGCTGGGCTTTGGCAGTGTCTAAGTCCCTTTGTGTCTTTTTTAGTTCACCTTTAGAAAGTTGAAGCTCAGTTAGAGCCCGACTGAGGAGATCAGTGGGGTTCTATGGATCTTCAGGCAGTACTACTATACACACATGAGAATAATCTTCCTTTGCAAAGCAATTACAACTTCCTCCAAATCCAATACCTTATCTTTATTGTCTTCCAACTCCTTTGTCAAATTTTCTTTCTCCATCTCAACCTTTGCCAACTCCTTTGTCTAAATATATTCACCACCAAGCATCTTTAGCCTATTCCTCAGCTCCTGATTTTCATTCTGAGTTGATTGTAGAATGGATTCTACAGCTGATCTATCATCTAGGTCAGTACTTAGTTTAATTATCAACTCCTATATATGTCTCAGCTCTATTGATAGTCATGACTTTTTTACCCAAATTATTATATAACATTTCCCCAACCTTCTTGTGTCCTTTGACCTTATTTGACAAAGGGGCACTTGCTAGATTCAGGGAGACATCCAAGGTCTTGAACTGAGGTCCTGTAGGCAAGACCTGCATTGATGGGTGTTGTAGTGAAATTCTAATTTCATCCTTTTTGAAGTCCATAACATCTTGTAGTCAGGTATGTTGAGGGGTTCATTGCGAAGCCATTTCTCTATGCATTTTCTCTTTGAACTTTTTGTTGCTTTTGTTAATAGCTCTTCCTAGAGGCTAAATCGATCCTATAGTAGCAGCAACCTCTTCAGGATCTGGAATAGCTACTTCAGTTGTGAGTGAGATGTGATTGCTGGTGGATTTTCCAGGTTGATCTGGAAGCCTGAATGATTTGGAACTAGTTTCTCTAGTTGTATCTTCACTTCCTCTTCCTCTTTTTCTTCATGTTCTGGACCCTAACTTCTAGCTTTCTTATTTATATATCCCTCCTTTGCGTCAGTATCCCTTGTTGAGTCAATAGTCCTCTTTGGTGCTTTTCTCATGCCGACTAGGGACTCGGTCTCTATCTTTGTATTAATATGCCAAGGATCAAAGTTAGCTTTCCATTCAATTTTGGGCTTAGAGTCATGTATGTAAGTTGATGCTTTAATATTTTCTCTCCTTTGATCCATGATGCCTTGGGGATCGTAATGCCAAGTGTCTCCCTTTTCGAGTTCCATAGATTCTGGTAGGGCCTCAACTATTTTAAAAGCTTGCCTTGTGTTTACCACAAAAGGTCCTACTGGCTATCCCATTTTGAATATGTAGTCCTTCTTTCTTGGTCCAAAATGAAGCAGGTCTACACTGAGGATCTGTCGGATGAACTCAATGGCAAAGATCCTCATAGACATGAATACTGGAAAATAGTATGGATGAAGTTCACAACCGTAAACCCAAATTTCTATGTAGTCCTCATAGAGGTACTAGTCTCCTATCATAACATCCTTGCTGATTTGGAGGGACTCTTTTTGTTGTGGGAAGATTTTGGGTGGCAGGGTTCCATGAATAATACAGTAAGAAAAAGCCATGAAGGTAGAGATAAATTCAGAATACCCACTCAAGCCAGGCATTTTTCTCACTGAGAGATTCCAATCAAAGACAAAAAAAATTTGCTTATTCGAAGAAAACACTTAAAGATCCAAACATTGGAATTCCTCAACATTAGTATACAGGAATAGGTTGAATATAAGGGAATAGTGGTGAAAATAAGAAGAAGGGGGGAATAAATGGAGCTAAAGGCATATGGCAGCAGGTAGGTAGAGTGAGATTTTAAGTAAGCAATTTGGTTGATTCATCCTGTTTAGAAACCCTGGGGTGGCTTTATTTCTTTTTTGTGAGTTGTGTTCACCCATTAAGCAAGCGATTACAGTCATGATGGGTTGAACACATTTATGGAAGAGGGTTATTGGGAACCAATCTTTGTAGGAATGGATTTAATTCCAAGGACAAGGATTTCATCGAAGAAGGAATGTTTCTCATTAGGGGGGAGTGTAATGAAGTGATGAACCAGGGTGTCATCGGTGAAAGGCTGCATTGTGGAAGAAACGAGAAAAATTAAAGCCCTCTTGATCACTGTATGAGTTATTTACAGGATTTTGGTCCCTGAGGAAGAAAGAAAGAAATTATTATCCTCTTGGTATGTTGTGTCCAACTAGGAAATGAAATTAGGGAATTTATGAAGAAAGAAAGAAATTATTATCCTCTTGGTATGTTGTGTCCAACCAGGAAATGAAATTAGGGAATTTATGAACAAAAGGCGTAATTTGAAAATAGAGACCAGAGTTGACAACCCTAAAAGGTCTTCTTTCCTCACATGGTTAGAAGACAATTCAAAATGGAGGTTGGAAAGTTAATAAGGACAATTGGGGCCTACAATTTGACTCTCTGCATCCACCAAGGGTTCCACACCAGTGGATTTGGACTAAAGGGTTTTGGGGGTTGCGGGTGCAGTCTGCTTCATTTTATTGAGAGAATAAACGAAAAATACAGGTGGTTGGGGTGTTAGGTTACTTGGAGCCTACAGGAATGACTAAAAGTGACATTAGGGAGTGCTCCTTATACGTTTTAGTGATGCAGAGAAATATATCTTGCGCAGGTGACTAGGCGGGGGATATTTTCATTAGGACTATATAGCAATTATCGGGAGGAAGAAATCTAGGCGACATACTATTATATAGTAAAAGGGGCACGAACATCCATGTGGTGAGTTTAGGGATCGAACATGGCAGTGGGAGGTTGGTTGACAGATTGGGAAGTAGATATCGAAGACGAGAGTGGGTCGACACATTTTTACTTTACCATTAAACCGCTAGACCATAGATCATGAGGAACCAATGGAAGGAGCCTATTTGGCCACTGGCCCCACTGTGCTACTGTAGGGAGTACCCCGGGTGAAATGGGTTCTCTGCTATCCCCTAAAACCAATCGGGCAGTCTATTCATCCTTTGACCTTTCAACGCCAGCATTGTTCAATGGTTAATCTTCGTGCAATTTAACCCGATAGAGTTGGTTTTAAGAGCGTCGGGGGTGTTGAGGGATGGTGATCCAGGTGAAAGGAACATGCCATTTACTCCATTCTTAAAAGACATTTATTGGGCCTCTTGTTTACCCTGTGCCTTAGTTAAACTCAAACCTCCAATTCATTGTGTAATGGAACGGCGCCGAGAGAGGTTAGTCTTCACAATCCTTCCAAATGTACTTATCTCCTTTTATTTTCGATGGTCACCACACTCTGTGCAATCTTTGGAAAAGCTTATGAGGTCCAAAGATAACATTGGCTCCAACTGGGGACAGGGTATTGACATCAATGCACCGAGAACCTGCAACCTGACATCTCCTCCTTGGGCATAGAGTCTTGAAAATAGCTTACGAAAACAAAGAAACAATAACTTGGAACATTATAAAATATTTACATACGTCACATTGGTATTTATAATGAATCAGGGAAAAAGTATCTTTAGTGTTGGAAATAGAATCTGAGGAAATGCCCATTTACTGGTAGTTCCAGTGATTCTCCTTCCACATTTTCTAGCAGATAAGTATTATTTCCTTTTGTTTCAGAGATTCTGAAGAGGCCGAACAACAATGGATCTAACTTCCCATGTTTAACCTTTTCTTCCCTTCGAACATCCAACCTCAAAACTAAATTGCCAAGTTGAAGTGGTCTATCCCTTGCCTTCTTGTCAAATAGAGATTTCATTTTCTACTGATAATTAACCAATTTTTTTGCTAACATGTTCTCTACTTTTGTGAAGTTCCACTAGCTAGTTTATCCTTCAAGTTAAATCTTTCAGTTCCTCCTTTGTGTCATGCAATATTCTCATGACTTGCACTGCTAGTTTTTTTGGGAATATATAT
>APFE031267271.1:126064-151307 GCA_000404065.3 Pinus taeda
CTTATTGGAGGATTGAGCTAGCCCGTTTCCTTGGGGGTAATATGTAGTATAATAACCAACTATAATATTAAACTTTTGACAAAATATGATGAATTTGGTTGACTTAAAAACCTGAGCATTATCTGTTACAATCTTCATATGGCAACCAAACCTAGACAAGATATTTTCTTCTAGAAATTTTATAACCACCGAGTTAGTTGGATTTGGGGTTGGGATAGCCTCCACCCATTTTGTAAAGTATTCAGTGGATGTGAGTATCCAGTTATGCTGACCACTGGAAGGAGGATTTAGATCTCCTATGAAATCTAGTCCCCACTACCTAAAAGGCTCTTCAATACACATAGGGATCAAAGGGAGGGGAGTTAGCTTCTGCTTTTCAACAAAGATCTAACATTTCTGACAAGCTCGGACCTAAGAGTGAACCTATCCAAAGGGTGTGGGCCAATAAAAACCAGACTTAAGTATCTTGTGAGCGATGGTTTTCCAGCTATAATGTCCCCCACAAACTCCATTATCAAACTCTTCCATTACCTCTTGAATTTCAACCTCCACCAGGCACAACAGTAGAATCCCAATGGGGCCTTTCCAATAAATCTGACCATTAGATAGGACACATTTTTGAGCTTGTAGTCTTAGTGTTCGGTACTTGGATTTGCCCATTTTTATGGGGAACCTTAGAAACAACAAATAATGGATTATATTATTATACTAGATTGACGTTTCATATTTAACATGAATATTCTAAATTGAGGTTTCGATATCTAACTATTGCATTCTTGCTTCATCATTTCCTATCAATAAATTAATCCCAAGTGCCTGGAAGTTGGATTCTAATAGGATTTTGGCTAAACCCTTCCCTTTGATAAACTTTGTAGGCTTGATGTCTAAGTCATATTCTTGAATCTTAGTGATACAACTTCCTCTTTTTCGCTCATTGTCTCCTTGCACCAAAATGTCTTTGACTACTGTTGTTGGAACATATGTTATAATGTCGGATTGAAAGAAATAGACTCTAAATGCCTTCAACGCCTTGACTAGAGCGTAAGCCTATTTCTCCAAAATGTTGTACTTCATTTCAACGTCTCTCAATACTTGACTGAAAAAGGTTATCGACTATTCATAACCTTCCTTGTTCTTTTGTAAGAACACAACAACTATAACATGAGGGGAAGAAAAATAAAATATGTAAAAAGGTGTTGAATAATTAGGGATGACTATCACAGGTGCTTCTACAAATGCTGCTTTGATTCTAGGAAAGGATTCTCGAGGAGTTGGGCTCCATTTTACCTCATTCTCCTTTTTGAGCATGTCAATGATACCTTTCACTATTTTAGCATAGTTAGGTATGAACCTTCTTAGAAAGTTGACCCTTCCCAAAAACACTTAAATATCTTTCTTGTTCCTAGGCAAGGGAATGTGACTAATAGCCTCCACTCACTTAGGATCAATTTTTACTCCCTCTTGTGCCACTATATGTCCCAACAGTGTTCCTTCGTTTAGAGAAAACTAAGACTTCTTTGGATTAAGAGATAATTCATATCTCCTGCATTTTTCGAATGTGAATTTTAGGTGCAAGATATGTTCCTTATTAGTCTTGGAGAAGATTGTGATGTCATCTAAATAGACCACTACAAATTTATCTTGTTCTCCCACAAATTCTCTATCCATGGCCCTTTGAAAATTCACTCTAGTGTTTATAAGGCCGAATGACATATGGGCATACATGAAGGTTCCCCAAGGCATGGTGAAGGCAATTTTATTTTGGTCATATGGGTGTACTATTACCTAGTTGTATCCTGAAAATCCATCCATCATAGACATTCAGGTTGAGCCAACAACCTTTTGTAATATTTAGTCCATCTTAGGCAGTGGGTAGTTGTCTTTTAATGAGGCTCTGTTAAGGTTCCAAAAATCCACACACAACCTTATTTCTCCATTATTTTTCCTAACCGGAACTAATTTCACCACCCACTCGGAATATATCAAAGGGACTATGATCTTGGCTTGCAGAATCTTCCTCACTTCTTTCTCAATAGATGGGAGTAGTAGAGGATTGATCTACCAGAGCTTTTTCTTACAAGGTTTCATCCTACCTTTTAGAGGAATCTTATGCTAAATAATGTTAACATCCAATGTCTAAATCATCATATGGCCAAGAAAAACCATATTTATAAACTTTAAAGAGATTTAAATACCTTTATTTACATGGCAAGGGAATATCTTTTACAATTTGACCATTTGGGATTGATCCTTTGAGCTGATATTGCAGTCTTCCACCTATTCATTCATTCTATGTTATTTTAGCTTTGAGGCTACATCATTTTTATTGAACAACCTTTCTAGTGGGAATAAGCCATGAGGAATAGTATTCCCCTTCAGTTGTAAGATTTCATGTTCAACAATAGTTTCTTCCCAAGCAATCATCTTTTCTTCTGTTGTCTTTTCCTCTTTGTGCTCAATAGTTGAATTTGAAAATTCTCCAATGACTTCTATAAATAGTTTTATTTTCTCTTTGTATTCAAATACCTACTAGTGCTTCATATTATCAGGTATAGAGGGTTTGTATCTGACTTCAACTTCATACCTGAGAAGTGGGTTTTGAGGAGGCTTAAAGTTGTTGGTGGCTATAGCAAGGGAGTTATCCATTTTGTTCCCTTCCCTGGGTAGAAATTGAACATTGAATGCTAAGAAGAATTTGTCCATTAAGTCCCACACCTCATTCCTATAGGCTCTTAATCTAGGTTGTTTAGTTTGACACTAATTTTTTATTCTCTTTACCACAAGCTCGGAATCTCCATATACTATCAGGAAATCAATATTCATATTCCTTGTTATTTGCAGCCCAAGGAGTAATGCCTCATATTCTGCCACATTATTTGTTGCTTCATATTCCAGTTTAAATGAAAGAGGGATCAAGCTACCCTCTGGGGATACTAACAGCAACCCTGCTCCATTACCTTCTTTGGAATTAGCCCCATCAAAGTATAACTTCCATACTTTGTATTTGGCTTTGTGTTGATCATCTAATTGGAATGCTAAGTGTACCTAAGTTTCTTCTAAGATGATCTCATCTTCTTCTAACAACAGACAAGAGAGGTCTCTCTCTTTCCCATACACAAGACAATTATTAGGGCCCTCGGCTTTGGTAATTGTCTTTATGAACCTTGACTCTCTATACAGTCATATTTCTTCCCCTCCAAAGGTAGGGATGGTGGCATAAGTTAGATATAACTTGATAGAACCTCCAATTTTAGAACCCCTAGACCTAGACAAGAGCATGCAAAATATTACAAGGATATCTTCTACCACGATGTCCATTACTACGCTCTTAACTAGGATCTAAGCCAATTTCACTACTAGGTCCTTTATCATTACCAGGCATTTTAATCTCTTAGAATCGAAAATGTAAAGACATTATAAGGTCTAGTTATTTGCAAGCTGAGTTGCTCCATCACAGTTAATGGCATAAGATTATGTGAGGTTCCTAAATCCAGCATACAGTTGTGAAGCAAGAAGTCATGTATTACAAGAGTCACATAAGAGCGCATGGTAAAGGGATATTGCTCTTCGACATGAGGTCCAAAAACAACCATAGGCCTTTCTTCTTGAAGATTTAAATAGTGATGGGATGGTGCTGAAATGGATAGAAGAATAAACTAGGAGACTTGGGCTTTATAAGTTGGTTGTTTCAAGCATTCAGTTAAATGAACCAAGAGTTTTGAATTTTTCAAGTTCCTTTTGAAGATTGAAGACATTTGGACCTTTCTCCATGCTGCCAGATTCTACTGGTTCTCTTTCTTTTTCATAGGTCTGCTTTGAAGTGATGGGTAGATTCTCCTCTTTAGGATCTTCATGATTGTGGAAATCTTTATTTAAGGAGTCCTTGTTTAACAAACTTGGATCTAAGGGTCCTTTTCCCTTGTCAAAAATATGTAGGGGTCTCTTGGGGAGAAGCACCTCCATATCGGTCATGTTCTCTTGATATTTTCTTAAAGGACCAGAGATCATATTTCCTATGCAATTGGGCCTCCATGAAATATCAAAATTGTTTGCAATAGTCATCTATCTCTCCATTGTTCAATGCTACATCCATATCGTTCCTTTCTTCTTGATGAATTATGATTTCTTTCTCCTCCTCCAAGAAGGCAATGTACAAGTTCCCCTGTATTTCATGAGTGTCTTGTGACTACTAATCCATGTCATCCTCCATGTATAATGGGGGGGGATATGGTCTAGTTGCTCCTTCGTTTCTCTTTGTAGTATCTGTAATGGATGTCTTCGATACTGGGGATTAAATCCTCAATTAGGGACTTGAGCATTCTGTCTGGGGAGACTTTTATTTTCCAGTTCTAGCTTAACCAGTTTATGTGATACCCTTTTTATTAACTTATCCATTTCTTCCAACTTTTGTTCCTGTGATGATTTTCCTTGACTAGAGGAAGATACTTCCTTTTTTCCTTTCTTCTTTTCCCTAGGATCAATATTGCCTCTCGAATTTCCTGTAGATTTGAAATTTTCCTCCACCTCAAGGGCATCAATTTGAATTTGATCCAATGTGAAATACTTCCTCTCCCTTAATGTGAACCCAAACTCGGATTCAAAATCCCCAGCAAAGACTACTTGGGCAGTAGCTTAGGGAGGCTTGATTTCAATGGGAAGGTTGTTGTATTGCTTGTTAAACCTATTTATAAATTCTGAAATATATTCATCTGGTCTTTTCTTTATAGGATTCAACTCTGTTAGGATATATTCTTGATCTCTCTTTTCTCTCCACTTCTGCATAAAGGGGTTCTCTAGATCTCCCCAAGTAGCAATAGAAATATCTGGTAAATATTTAAACCAATATATGGCCTCTCCATCAAGGGATTGAAAAAAGAGCCTCAATACCACATTTAAGTGTTCAATGTTTAGATTCTCTACAAATGCACAAAAAATATCTATATGTATTTGTGTCGAGATCTCATCTTCTCCATTGAATCTAGAAAAGAGTTTAAGGTAGTCTTGTGGCATGGCACTCAGAGGTTGAGGCAGGTGTAATGGAGTATACTTGTTCAGCAGGAAGCCCAGGATTGCGATCTATATAAATGGAGGTGGTGCTAAATTTATGAGAGGTCTTTGTGCTACGACAATAGTTGAAAGAGTAGATGGAATGATACTTGTGTAATTGTCTATATGATGAGTATGATTGCCAATGAAGATGTATTTTCCCTTTTTGATCTTAGGGGAAGGAGTAAATGATAAGGAAGGAGTATTAACTGAAACTTCTTATTCTTTGAATTTTGAGGGAAATATATTGTGTATAAAACTTCTTTTGGAAGGATAGGTTAAGATTCTAGGAGTAAATTCTTAGCAATGAATGATGGCATGCTGAGAACTGGATGAGGAAGCTTCAAGGAATGAGGAGACAGTAGCATTAGTATCAGGGATTTTTTCCTTCCAAACTCTCCTGTAGATTAATTTTTCTAGATTAGATACAGATGGAGTTGTTTTTTGATATGTATCTAAACTGGTGTGGGGTCTCGTAAAAGCCAGGATGATATTCTTAATATTTGGGCAGTTGAGTCACCAAGGTGATGAATATACAATCCAAACATCTTTGATCACCTTAATAAAGAGTGCATGAATGTCGTATCCCAGGGGAAAATTTCTTCAATATGTCCCCAACAATGATGCCAAAAGATGTTGTCAATCCTAGAGACAACCTTTGGATTGCAAGGAGGCTAATGCCTAGGACATTTGAATCTGGCACATCTCT
This sequence comes from Pinus taeda, assembly GCA_000404065.3. Classification (NCBI taxonomy): domain Eukaryota; kingdom Viridiplantae; phylum Streptophyta; class Pinopsida; order Pinales; family Pinaceae; genus Pinus; species Pinus taeda. The sequence continues at coordinate 131,820 of APFE031267271.1, forward strand.
TATTATTCTTCAAAGTATTTAAAGCACCATTTTTTATGTTTCTTATAATTTTAATTTATTTGGTTCAAAAAAATTCTGAAAGACATAGTCCATGTGTTATTTATACGTAAGAGATACTTAATGATATAACATATTTATCCACAGTGGCCAAAATCAACCTAGGACTTTCATCTCATTTTCTTTAATATGAATGTTATAACAGAAGGAATAAGAGAAGAAACCCATCATATCAAGTATTCTACACATATCTATATTTAGAGAGAAATGACAGCGATGGAATAATGGTGGATGCAAAGACACACTGAGTGCAATTAAATATCTAGCTTCCAAGATTCACACATGCATTCTTCATCAACATCTTAATTCAAATGAATCTGCATAAGAGAGGAAACATATATAGAAGCTACTTAACACAAAATTTGAGAATAACATGAACATTTATGAAATTACAAAAGAGAGGAGACATATTGTAATACTAGAATGTAGGAATCACCATTGATATGCATTAATATTCTGAGTAACATATACATCGAAAGAACTAGAACGTTGCCAAAAAATACAATGTTTCTTTCCAAAATCATGAACCCTCCTTTCTTTATCAAAATTTTCATATATAGGCATTTTTGGATAGATATACGTTGTTAGAGAGATATTCCTTCTTGATTTGGTTCCTCATGCCAAAATAATATTCAAAATTCTAGCCTGTACAAATCCACAACTGTTTTAACCATAATGTATTGATATAATAAAATAAATTAAAAAACCATAAGTAAAAATAACAATAAAGTAATTGAAATGCCAAGGCTGGCATAATTTGGATGATCTTCCAGAACAATGAGATCATGAAGCCTGATGAGGAGCATGCGGAGCACAAGGATGAACAATTTGTACTAGTGGTGGATTTACAAATTGTTCACACCATTGCCACAAGGCTGGAGGGGAATAAGGAGAAGAATTGAACCACCTTCATTTAATATTTAGATCAATCACCCTCGTAGTAGTCCAACCTACAGCGAAAAAGACTTCTAACCATCTTGAGTAGCTGAAATTCCTTCTTTAGGAAATTTACGACAGTTTTACCCTTAAGAGTGGTTGTTTTCTCATGAGCTGATCATGCCCTGCTCTTAGCCTCTATCATTTTTTTATTGTACTACTCCTGAGATAGTATTTTCCCACGAGTACCCCATAGGTTAGGTAACCCATCCTGTATGATCCTATCAAACTCTTCATTGAAGGCAGCCATGTCCTTTTGTACTCTCGCTAGGCTCTGATCTGCTCTATCTCGGGCTTCCTCTTTCGAAACCACCTTAGAGATATCTTCCATTGCACTAACTATATCTGTTATTTCTATTGGTATTAGCTCCTCGATTTGCCTTTCATTTGAGAAATGAATGAATTTTAGAGAAAACTGGGATTTCCTTATTCTCATCTTTAGCATTTGTTATTTGTGATCCACACTCTACACTAATGATCTTTCGATCATGTATCAAAGTCACATGTTCCTAGTTGTGATTCATTTCCTCAATGATCTCATCCCATACCAACTGCCTGGATTCAAGGAGAGACATGCCCCCTTCAGTTTAGCCTTCAGTTCAACTATCTCTTGTGTGGTAGCTTGTAGGTTTTTAATGACCTCTTCAACAATAGCAACTGAGTTTTGCATTTGTTTCTCTCTCTTGCCTAGCCGGGCTTTGGAAGTGTCTAAGTCCCTTTGTGTTTTTTTTAGTTCACCTTTAAAAAGTTGAAGCTCAGTTAGAGCCTAAGTGAGGCGATCAATGTGGTTTTGTGGATCTTCAGGCACTACTACTGTACACACATGAGAATCAATCTTCCTTTGCAAATCAGTGAGAGTTTCCTCCAAAGCCAATACTTTATCTTTACTATCTTCCAACTCCTTCATCAACTTTTCTTTCTCTATCTCGACCTTTGTTAGCTCCTTTTTCTGAATATTTTCACCAGGAGGCATCTTTAGCCTATGTCGTAGCTCCTGATTTTCCTTTTGAGATGAATGTATAATGGCTTCTACGCCTGATCTTTCATTTGGGTTGATACCTAGTTTAATTATCAACTCCTTATATGATTCTTTGTGGAGATACAAAGCTCTAGAGTTGGCCTTCTCTATTTTCATTTTATTGGAGACTTCATTAGGGGAATTTTGAGTTGTAAAACGGGCCTCCTAAGGAAATTATAAAATAATGGTGGAAATAAAATAAGATTAGATTATATCATAAAATTTTAGAGGGAGAAAAGAAAAAATATTTTATCAACTCATATTTTCAACTTATCTCCTATGGGTTTAATAAAATTTCGAGCGAAAACAATTGTTGGATGTAGAATTTGATTCCTCATCCAAAGAGTACCCATGTTGCATACTTTCGATGGACCCTGCTACATGAAAAATGAGAAATACATGAAAAGCATGATTGCAATCACGTTTTTCTTGTATTTCTCATTTTTTTTGTGTAAAAGTTCCATCGAAAGTATTCAACATGGGTACTCCTTGGATTAGGAGTTAAATTTTTCATTCAACAAGTACTTGTGCTCGAAACTTGAGTAAACCCATAGGGAGATAAGTTGAAAATACGAGTTGAAAAAGTAGTTTTATTATTTTATTATTTTTTAATCTTTTTTACTTTTTTTACTCCAAAAATGGTGAATCATACCCCATGGATGACATCATCATCTTGAATCCTATTGGTTCTTATAAAGTTATTTGGTTGTACATTTTTCTTAGGAGGCCCATTTTAGACCTCAAAATTCCCCTAATGTCCCATATATGTCTCAACTCTATTGATAGTCATGTGGTTTTTACCCAGATAATTATATAACATTTCCCCAACCTTCTTATGTAGGTGGACCTTATCTGACAAAGGGACAGTTGCTAGATTCAGGGAGACATCCAAGGTCTTACACTAAGGTCCTATAAGCAAGACCTGCAATGATGGGTGTTGTAGTGAAATTCTCATTTCATTCTTCTCGAGGTCCGTAGTAGCCAGTAGTCGAGTGTATTGAGTGGTTGATTGGGCAACCATTTCACTATGCATTCTCTCTTTGAAATTTTTGTTTATTTCGTTAATATCTCTTCCTAGAGGCCAATTGGATCTTGTAGCAACAAAAATGTCTTCAGGACCTGGAATAGCTACTTGAGTTGTGGTTGAAGTTGTGACTTTTGGCAGATTTTCCAGGTTGATCTAGAAGCCTGGATGATTTGGAACTAGTTTCTCTAGTTGTATCCCCACTTCCTCTTCCTCTTGTTCTTCCTATTCTCGACCCTAACTTCTAGCATTTTTATTTATATGGCCCTCCTTTGAGTCGATATCCCCTACTGAGTCAACAATCCTCTTTGATACTTTTCTCATGCTAACTAGGGACTTGGTCTCCATCTCTGTATTAAGAGGCCATGAATCAAAGTTAGATTTCCATTCAATTTTGAGCTTAGAGTCATGTACATAAGTCAATGATTTAATATTTTCTCACCTTCAAACAATGATGCCTTGGGGATCATAATTCCAAGTGTCTCCCTTTTTAAGCTCCATATATTCTAATAGGCCCTCAACTATTTTAAAAGCATGCCTTGTGTCTACCACAAAAAGACCTACTTGTTGTCGCATTTTGAATTTGTAGCCCTTCTTTGTTGGTAGAAAATGAAGCAGGTCTACACTGAGTATCTGTCGGATGAACTCAACGGAAAAGATCCTCATATGCATGAATATTGGAAAATGGTATGGATGAAGTTCACAATCGTAAACCCAAATTTCTATGTAGTCCTCATAGAGGTACTAGTATCCTATCATAACATCCTTGCTGAGTTGGAGGAACTATTTTTTTTGTGGGAAGATTCTGGGTGGTGGGGTTCCATAAATAATACGGTAAGCAATAGCCATGAAGGTCGAGATGAATTGGGAATACCCACCGAATCCAAGACTTTTTCTCACTAAGAGATTCCAATCAAAGACAAAATTTTGTTGCTTATTGGGAGAAAACACTTGAATATCTAGATATTGGAATTCCTCAACATGGGTATATAGGAACAGGTAGAATAGAAGGGAATAGTGGCGAAAATAAGGAGGGAATAAATAGAGATGAAGGCATACGAGAAAATATAGGTAGAGTGGGATGTTAAGTAAGCAATCTGATTGCTTGCAGAAACCCCAGGGTGGATTTATTTATTGTTTAATGAGTCATCTTCGCCCATTGAGCAAGCGATTACAGTCAGGATGGGTTGAATGGGTTTTTGGAAGAGGTTTTTTTGGAACTAGTCTTGTGGTGGAATGGATTTAATTCTAGGGACAAGGATTTCATCTACAAAGGACTAATTCTCATCAGGGGGAGTGTAACAAAGTGATGAACCAGGGTAGAATCGATGAAAGGATGCATTGTGCAAGAAACAATAAAAATTAAAGCCCTTTGGATCAAGGTAGGATTTATTTCCAGGATTTTGTTCCTTGAGGTAGAAACAAAGTAATTCTTATCCTATTGGTATGTTGTGGCCAACCAAGATATGAATTCAGGGAAATGATGAACATAAGGCACAATTTCAAAATCAAGACCACAGTTGATAACCCTAAAAGGTAATGGATTTGAGACTTCTGCGATCTGTCTTATGTGGGGTTATATCTTTCGGATCCATCGCATTTTATTGTTTTATGCATCGACGTTTTGAACCATCCTCCATGGTTCATCATCAGGGTCTTATTTCCTCACACGGTTAGCAAACAATTCACAATGGAGGTCAGAAAGTGAATAAGGACAAGTGGGGTCTACAATTTGACTCTCTACATCCACCAAGGGTTTGACACCAAAAAATTTGGTCTCACGGGTTTTGGGGGTTGTGAGCGCAATCTGCTTCAGTTGATTGAGCAAATAAAGGAAAAATATAGGTGGTCAAGGTGTCGGGTTACTTGGAGCCCTCATGAATGACTGAAAGCGATTTTAGGAGTGGTCCTTATATGTTTCAGGGATGTGGAGTTGTAGATCTTGCGCGGGTGACTAGACGACAAATATTTTCACCGGGACTATACAATAGTTGTCAAGAGGAAGAAATCTAGGCGATAGGCTATTATATAGTAAAAAGGGCACAGTCGTCCAAGTGGCGGGTTTAGGGATCGAAAGTGGTGGTGGGCGTTGGTTGAGAGATTGGGAAGTAGAGATCAAAGACGGGAGTGCAACGACGCATTTTTATTTTACCTTCAAGATGTTGGAACTTAGATCATGAAGAGCCATTTTGTTGTTGGCCCCATTGTGCTATGGAAGGGAGTACCCTTGGTGAAACAAGTTCTCTGCTAGCCCTCGGAACCAATTATGGTCATTGATTCATCCTTTGACATTTCAATGTTGGCATTGTTCACTTAGTTAATATTCATGAAATTTAAGCCAACGGAGTTGGTTTTAAGGGAGTTGGGGGTGCTGGGGGATGGCGATCTGGGTGAAAGGATTATGTCATTTACTCCATTCTTAAAAGACATTTATTGGGCCTCTTGTTTACCCTTCGCCTTAGTTAAACTCAAATCTCTAGTTCGTTGTGTAATGGATCAACATTGAGAGAGGTTAGTCTTCAAAATCCTTCTCAATGTGCTTATCTCCTTTTATTTTGATGGTCACCACAGTCTTTGCAATCTTTGGAAAACTTATGAGGTCCAGAGATAACATGAAGCATAACTGAAGCTATAAGAGATAGAGAAGAAGATGAAAGAAGAACATGAGCTGAGGAGAGAACATGAAGAGAAGCAAAAGCAAGAACAAGAACAAAGGAAAGGCGCAATGACATAGGAACAATGCCGATACAGGTTGAGGAATAGGAACAACCAGCAGTTGAGGAGGATGGTTGAACAGATGCAGGATCGAGAGCTTTCTCAACAGATTGAGATATTGATTGAAGCAATAGATATGGAGTTGGAATAGGACCAACAACATGAAGATGTTGACCTGATGTCATGAGAACCAAAAGTCATCCCTCAGTCTCATCCATCTCCAGCAGCAAAGTTAGCCTTGAGAAAGAAAGGAGATGTTGTTCTCCTTGATGAAACCTAGGCAAAGCTGGATAAAGTGAAGGTTCAAATGTTGATTCATAACAATAAGCAGCTCACCTCATTCATTGGTAGCACACAGGCCTCATATGTGTGGTTTTACAGGAGTTTGGATGTCTTGGTGAGAACAAACCAAATCTAACCAATTGATTCCCTCACCAAAGATAAAAATAATAACCGAGTCCTACAAGAGGTCGAAGAGTACCTAGAGCAACTAAGATAGGATGCCACTAGGGAAGACTTGGAGTTGAGAACACATAAGATGTAGAAGTCCATTGGTGGTCCTTTCAAAGTAAAAAAAATGTTGTTCATGCTTCAAAATGAGTTCGAAATAGGTTCAAAGACAGTTTAGCCAGATGCCATGGAGGCTAGATTCCGCTTCCAGCAAGACACCATTAAGCAGTTTAGGGACACTATCACACAGTACCGAGATTGGCTCCAATATGTGACTGAGAGGCAGGAAATGGAGGTTGTTGAGCTGGACTTTCCCAAACTCCAGAATCATAGTGTTGTGTCTTGTTAAGCTTTCCATACCCTATTTTGTCTTATATGGGTACAAGTGGAAAATGTAATATTATCTTTAATTATGCTGTAAGTGAAATTCCAAGTGTAAATACTAGAATATGAAAAGTCATCAGGTAATGTCACATGTTATTTTGTGAAGAAGTTGAAGAGTCATGAGGGTAGTCCAAAGGTCACAAAGGGGAGTTGAAGAGTCACCCCTCTTGTTATAAATAGAACCTCATAACTCATGTCACAAGCTTTTTGGAGCCAAGTGTTTGGCTAGGCTTAGGCTTAGAAAGAGCTTGAGAGTATTGTGAAGAGTCTTGGCTTCTCCATAGTGTTAAGCGATTATACATCTTTGGAGGAGAAAGTGTTCTTGACTGTAATGTTCCACTATTGGGGCTAGTGGTCCTCAATGGTGTATGTATGGATGGAACATTCACTTATAATAATAAAATTAGAGCCAACTTGCCTTCATGCATATGTTGTTAATATAGTATGACTATTATTTTTTTATTGGAAATGTATGTTATTTCTCTTACACATATGCTTATGAACTATTTTGTTTGCATTTGTACAAATCTTGTTGAATTCGTGTTGTTGGATTAAGTCATCACTTTAGCTTATGGACTATTTCGCATCTTAGCTTGTGATGTCATTTCACTCATGTGTTCCTTTCAAGATGTGTACTATCATAGGCTTTCAAGGGGTACACATCCTTTTCCCTTCATGTGTTGGAACCTTCCTGCATCACACTTGACTCTCTGCAGGGTCAGACACTTGCTCTTACTCAATTTTTCCATACTTTCCTCTGCGTGTCTCCATGGTCAAGGCATAAAATTACCACCCATTGTTGGGAATCCTTCTCCAAATGGTGTGAGGTCTAGTTGGGACTTCATAACGGGGAGATTCCCTGAATTTTGGCAGGTCCAGAATCATTAACATTTATGGCTCTAGAAGGAGGGCGAGATCACATGTTGAGCCCTTGAAGTTTCACATTTGATGACTTCTCACCAAATCATAACCTCAGCATGTTTTTCTAACTCTACAAATATGAAAACGTCAGCGAGCATTTTAAATGACTTGTCCAAATTTAAGTTCAATGGTGATGGTGGAACAACCTTTCTCAGGCACAGTTCCTTTTCTTGTTTTCTGCGATAGGCATGACATCGAGTCTGAGGATGTTGCATGTGGGTTGTTTTCTCTCACGTTCGAAGGACGCACAAATAAATGGTGTTACACATTGCCAGCGACCTCCATACACTCTTTCAAATAGTTTTTTGTAGAATCATATCGTGCTTTCATTCTTTATGATCATAAATCCATTAATAAGATAATTTTAAAATTGCAAAAACACCTTATGAGTCTCTTCAATATTTTCACGCTCATTTTATTCATTACTGCTTTGAATTTCTACAAAATGAAGTTGATTGAAAATTCTTGGTTGAAAAGATTTCAATATCTTGTTCACATTTCCAACCTCTCCCAACATACCTCGGTGTTAGAGGTCCTAAATTAGAGATAGACAAGGTTGTTATTCCAAGTGACCCTCCATCCCCTTCTCATAAAAAAACGCTAGCTCTGCAGGTCAATGTAGGACATGTTCATAATTCACCTGATGATCTACCACCATCTCCTCCTACCCAACTTGCTTAGAATTTCAACCCAGATTTGGATTGTGGCTTTGATGATTGTGATCAAGTGTTATCTCCTCGTCCTCCATCCTTTGGTACCTCTAGTCCTCTGGATTTTTGATGTTTTTTGTTCACCTATCTCAGTTCTCCCATGTGATGCTCACGAGGATCAGGTTTTGGATGGAGCTGGTGTTGAACAACCAAGCTACGATATCATTTTTGATGATTATGTGTGGGTGTCTAAAAACAAATTTGTGGTGAAGGATGACCTCCTTCTGTCTACGCCTCTTCCACTTTATCCTAACATTTTCCATGATTTTTCCATTCCTCTTCAATCTTCTGAAAATTGATTTTCAGATGCTTCTACTTTTGATCATTCGCAGAACACATGGAATGCCAGTCTGTCATCTGAACGCATAGAGGAAAACTTTGCTTTCCCTTATGCCCCCAATATCTCATCTTATCTTTCTAGGAACATAGAGGGTGAATTTCTCGTTTTCCATCATCCTCTCTTTATAATTCATTAGATTATGAGGATGCCCTTGTTCGTGATCTTCAACCTCTTGATCATGGTTGTTGTGGTCTTTTCATGGATTCATTCGATCACAATTTTGTTTCTTCCATTGTTGATATTCTAAACCATCGGCCTTCAATGATCCATCTTCCAATGAATTGGAACCTACCCAAGCTGTCGAGGCACTTTAGCTCGAGTTAATAGTTACGTTAGGTTCTCGTAGCCTTGAGGTCAGTTCCACTTCCAATCATAAATATGTTGAATCTTTTTAGGCTCCTCATCACTTTGTTGTTCACATTGAAAATCAATCTATCCTTCGATTTTCGTATCCTCCATTTGTATCAAATGATCCTATTTCTCAATCATTGGAGGAGTTGTACGTAGAAAGCACTGTTGCAAAACATAATTTTCTTCTTTATTCACGTTTGCTCATTTTTTAAGTTCGAAAGTGTTTACATGGTTGTGTTCGACTCACAATGTATTAGGACACCATGGTGCATCCGTAGAGTGCCTTTAATGCACTTTTTGTTTTTACTTTTCTGCAGGTTCATTCAAGCTTGGGACGTTTTGGTTTGTTTTGTCTCATCTTTCTTGTTTGTTGGTTTGCTTGTATATCCTTCTTGACATATATGCTCTCGCCTATATGGGTCAGCCAATGCATTGATGTCTACATTGAAAGTATCACTTTATGTAAGTTGGCCTATGTTCTGCTTAGGTTAGGAGTGGGAGTAGTTGTTTGCATTTCTTGTTTGTTTATTTGATTTTCTTCACTTTGTTTCACCTTTACCCCAATTCTTGCCTTTTATTTTTTTCGCTTTTGTAGTTGTAGGCTAGTTTTCACATGAAACCATGTTTTCCTTCTAAGACAAGTAGGGTGAATTTCAAGAGGAACTTGTACTACTACCAACACTTGATTATCTATCTATTCCATCTCTTTATATGAATCATGCATTTATTTTAGTTGATGATACAATGATGGAAAATATGTCCTTTCGGAGAGAGTCATGGTGAAATTATGGTACTTGCACTTTTAACTAGTACCACCTACTCTTATTGGTCTTTTATTTTCTGGTAACCGTTGTCAACTAATTAAATTAGAGTAAGGAGAGGGGGAAACCATTAACAAATATGTTAGAGGTATATATAAATGTTCATCTCTAAAGGAACAATTTCTTTTGCTCTCAATAAGTCGGGATCCCTCTTCTGCCTCATGAAATAAATAAGTGCCTATGCACAGTTCTTTAAAGAAAAAAAATTGAAAAAATGAAATAAAGGGTGAAATAAGAGAAAAGCTTCTTGCACAGAGAGGTGAAGCAAGTAACTTTGCTGGGGTATTGTCCAGGCTCACTAGCAATGAAGCAATGCTTGTGTTCTTGAAGTGCCTCCGCCGAGGTACTGTCTAAGCCTGCTGGCAGTGGAGAAACACCAGAGATGAAACTAAAACTCTGACTGTAAATTTCACTGTTGCATATATATACTCCTCATCCCCAATCGAAGCAACTCAGTTTGAATTGGCTTGGTATGTTTGTTGTCAATGAAGAGAATGGTAGGGACTACATACTTAACTCAAGCTAAGTGAAGAAGCTATGATAATCAAAGAATAGAACAATACTTCCAGAAGAGTTAGATTTGCTTTGCATGAGACAAGTCCCATACGGAGAGCTGGAGTTCTACCAATGTGTCGCCAATGTTGAAGCGGTTATAACCACCCTCCAAAATTTTGCATATGCTTCAAATTTGGAGCCTTCCTTCTTAACCACAACAACTCATCTCACACCGATCTAGGTATTCGTGCTTCGATTGAGACTTATATTTTCATTCTTGCTTGTGTTTTCTTACTTAGTTGGTTTTATAACTCACAAGATGAACTCCTAGCTTGGTCCCACAACAGTTTTGGGCTTGCCCCCCAGAAAATATGCAATCCTTGAAAGAAAGTAGTCTTGATGATGGGAATTGCATATTCCTAACTGCCAGTGAGCTTTGAGCTTAGAAAATGTGCAGTCATGAGGAGGAACCCCAATATTGAGCCATTAAATTGTGCAACCCTCACTGAGCTCAGAAATTGCACAGTGCACTAAGCAAGAAAGTTGCCCAATTCCCTAGAACTGCACAATTTGTCACAGCAGTGTGCATGGAAATTTTCCCTAAAAAAAGTAAAAAGAAAAAAGAAAAAAACATCCCTAAAAATAAGGAACTATTTTTAGTATCCTAAAGGAGGCACTTGCGTTATTTTTATAAGCTTCCGCCAAGTGTTGGTTTTCTTAATTTTACGCATGCGCATCATAAACCCTAATTTGTCCAAATCTATTTAATCAACACTATTAGAGATCATTTTTACATTCTATCTTAGAGCTCTAGCATTCCCAAGGAGATCAAGGAACCTTCAACGTGATCCTCGGTGCTTTTCCAAGTGAGTTTTTCTTTTGTCATCTTTTGCTATTTTTTCTGTCGTTTTTTGTTGTTTGGCTTGTGTGAGTGTTGTTTCATTTGTTTCTCTTCATGATTGATGTCGTTTTGACTTGTTTTAACTTGTATAAGTGTTGTTTCAAGTTATAGATTTCCTTTCCCAAGTGTCACATTAGTTTTCCTATTTTTCCACCAATGGTCCTCGTTGCGTCGACTCTCCTCACTTACTTTGTTTTCCTTTTGTTTGATCAATTGCTACACTTGATTCACATGCATCTACCTACATTGTTGATCAATGGTTGTCATTGATGTTAACCCAAGTATCACCAGGGGATACCCCGATCTTGTATGGGAATTTTGACTTGACAACTTAATCTATTCTGAGTCAAGGATCTTCTAGATGCATTCTACTTGTCGATATGTTTCCGTTGACATATGGCACGCTACGTAATTATTCACGGTTTGAGAGATATTCATGTTTGAAGTTAGTAACCCCAATTAGGGGGCTAAAACCCCATGGGCTTGTGGCATGGTACTCATAAGTTGTTGTGGTCATTTAATAGTCAATAATTAATATTTTTTTAGGGTCCTAAAATCCCTCCAACATTCACTTGTTGAAGCCCTCTCAACTCAAGTCATTTCTATAAATTGTGACCCACATATCCTCCTCATGGATGTACTTTCAACAAACTATCTTGTGAGAAGACCTATGTAATTTTTTTGCCCTCTTGAGATTCTAATGAAGGATCCATTGTAGGGAGTTTAAGGTTTCTTTGAGGTCTGGTTAGGGTACAAAATTATTATCAAGTTTGAAGTTTTGTTTAAAGCAAGTTTAGAGCTTTGGATTCTAGGATTTCACTGCTTCAAACAGGCTCCCGAATTCCATATCAAACAAGTGACCTTGGGAAAATTTTCATAACTTTCTCTTTGAGCATTGGATTCAAATTTCATAAATGGTGACATAAATAGGACAGGCTATAGTTTTTTGGGTATCATTTTTATGGCGAAAGGTCGAAACAGTGACACGTGGCACTTTGTACAAGTTTGATCTACTGAATTAGTCTATAATCAGGTCATCATGGGAGATTGCGCATAACACTTTCTTGAAGAATCCAATCTCAATCAGACCTATGGGGTTGGAAAGAGGACTCAGAGGGCTATGAAAGGACGAAATTTTGGACCTTGGTGATCCAAAATTACATAGATACAATAGATTCAATATCGAGCTCCTAGAAAGAAAAAGGAAGTATGCATTTAGATATCACTGCAGTAATGACCACACATCAACAGTCAAGGGTAAGTATGTTATAGCAAGGTATGTATGATTAGTGTTTTCATTTTAATTTTGAATACAATCTCTGACATGTGTTTCGCAGAGCAATGTAATAATTTTTCTTGTGTATTGTTTTGGGTCTTGTTCATTAATGCATATGCAGGAAGGAGGATACTTCATGACAACTCAGACACATATTAGAAGGACATGTAGTGCCAAAGTACCATTACTTGAAGGAAGCACGATAGTACCTCAGTAGATGCAAATGATCCAAGAAGTTGTGTCAAGTCAACCATCAGTTCTTGCCAAGAGTTAGTATTGTAAAAGATCGTCATTGTAAAATTGTAAAAGAGTCATTATTGTAAAAAAGTCAATCTGCGTAGAATTAAAGAGGCGTTGTTGGGTAGTATAGGAGTCATTGTTGGATGATGTCATGGTTAGGTTTGTAGGTCATAGTGTGATTGGTTAATTGGTCAAGTACAAGAAAATCATTGTAAATTATATTGTATCGTGGATCATTGTCCCTGATATGGGATTCCACGATATTATTTCATTTATGGCCATTATAGGGTGGGAAGGTGGTGTTAGGTAGGTTCATGAAGTTGCCTACATGTTGGAGCCCATGAACACTTCAGGGTGGTAGGTTGGTATAGGATTTTGGGGCATCCATTAAATTGACTACTGAAGAAATCAGGGCATTGGGGCATCCTTCCAGTGAGACATGGAGAATAATGCTTTTCTAGAATTCCAAGAAGTTGTAATTTTCATTTCAGTTAGGGCTGAAGATTAAATAATTTATTACAAAAGTGTCCAATGGTTTTTGACCTAGAGAGGGTTTTCCACCTAAAATTGTTGTGCATACTATGTTTTATTGTTTACTGTTATTACTGGATAAACATTAATAATAATTGAAGATTAACTAATTCTATGAAAATATTTAAAAGTGTTAATTGCTAAGGAATATTGATTCATCGCCCCTGTCAGTACTTCCAACATACGCTTAGTCAGATTTGCACTCATCTTTACACTCTCTTAGATCTCCTTTTTTCACACTTCCCTTTGGAAGATATGTGTTTCCCTTGGTCGAATCTCACTTTTCACAACTGGCACAGTGCAATATAGAGGCTCAATCCACAAGCCTAGCCTCTGGAATTATGCAGTGCATATTCTAAGGTGACTCCAACTATGCACTGCGCAGTTCCAGGAGCAAGCCTCTCAGCTTGGCCACTGAGACTACACAATGTATAGTCTCTCCCATGTCTCTGCCTAGCCTGAGTTGTGCATTATGCAGTTTCAACCATCAAGCTTCCACCTTGGTTGATGGGGCTGCACAAGGCATAGTTCCAACAGGTAGCCAATCCCCCCTGTTAGAAAAAAATTATGATCCTTCCCATCTAGTGCCCAATTTACTACTTGAACTTTCCTTGTAAGTTTCTTTGCTTTAGACTGACATTTAATTTCCATGAGTGTCCTTTCTCTCCTACAGGTACAACAATTGTTGAGAACCTCTCCAACGGTCATTGTTACCATGGAATATAAGAGAGTTGCATCAAAGGAAACCACCAAAATAAGTACTGGGGAAGAAATTGAGCATACATCAGTTGATTTTCCAGTGTATGCAAATACTCAATTGTTTATAGAGAAGGGAACAACACATACATCGAAACAGATCAAAGACACTTTTTAAAGGACTTTGAGGTAGCTTTAGAGGACCAATAGGTCTATCTTAGCATCCAACAGTCAGGATTATTCAAGGTTGCATGCAGGTATCCCGCCTTCTCATGTGCAGACATCATCAACTAGATTGTCTCACATACAAATGAATAGACTATGACATTGAGCAATTCTAGCAGTTAGAAGCTTGCCACTTTCAATGCTGAATACTTTCAGTGGATGTATCACTTTCCCAAGCCAGTAAAGCACATGGACTCATTCTTCTATTCCACCCACAACTACGTGAGCAAAAGAGACATTGTCAAGCATTGGCTGAAAGAGATATTGAAGTTTTGATAGACACCAACCCATGTGTACAAGACAAAGTCCCTTAGGAAGGCTTACCAGCTCTTGATTATCTTTGCTTGTAGAATCCATGGTCAAGAGAGCATGAAAACCTTTCTTGAAGGGTGGGAAGTCTGACTGGACTAGTTGGTGAATGATGGGAGGCCATTCAATTGGTCGGATCTGTTGGTTCAACAATTGAAGGCCCATGTAGCACAGGCTCGGAATCTACCTAAGGATTAGCAAGAATGATTCTATATGTATGCATACTTACTAGATGTAGTTTGTGTGCAACAACAGTTCTCTGGCATGAACTGGACATGGACACCAAGAGAGACTGTCATGAAAATCTATTGCAAGTTTCTTTCAGAATGTAGTTATCGAGGAGTAATGGCACATCTAACTTACCACTTTATCATCCCACTATACAAGATTATATTTGAACAATATCCACCTTGCATGTCATGAGAAGCAATGGAGGAGATAGTAGATATTATAGATTTTTATGCCTCACCAGGTGGCACCTTCATCAAAGTGTTTGGCGAAGAGAAGCCTCTATGTGTCTTCACAAGGTATGCCACTGAAAAACTGATCATGCAAGAAGTATCATACCATCTCGCTACACGGTTTTCAGCAACACTCCACAGGAAGAATAAAGCACCACGTCCCACTCTTCCTTTTTAGTTCGGATTATATGAGATAAAGAACCTAAAAGTTGTAAATGTCGAGGCTAAGGAGATAGTGAAATTTGAATTCAGCACTAAGGACCATTTTACGAGATTTTACATTCTGTGGATTGGCAGGGCATTTCATTGACTAGAGGAGGATCCTTGGAGGTACTACTACAATGCCTCCAAACTCAATGAGACATTCAATTTAGCAAGGAATTCATAGACTACTCCACAGACAGCAACAACTCTAGAAGAAACAACAGTAGAAGGCAGCAATCTCGTACGGGACAACGGAAATAGGAGGATTGTTGACAGTCCAGAGGGAGAACAAAGCTACAAAATGAAAGAAAATCCTCTTATCACGAAGGAATTTTTGGCGACATAAGCAAAGGATGTAGATAGCAGAGTGGAGGAAGAGATAAAAGCAAAGGTTGTAGGAAGCATAACTAAAGCTGTAGGAGGTAGGGAAGAAGTTGAAGGAAGAATAGGAGTTGAGGAGGAGAGAACGTGAAAAGAATAAGAAGTAGGAGAAATAACAAAGGCAAGGAGTGATACAAGGGGAAACAACGTTGATACAAGTCGAGGACCAGGAACAACCAACAACTAAGGAGGAGGGTGAATAGATGCAAGATTAGGAGCTTTCTCAGTAGATTGAGCAATTGATTGAAGTGACAGACATGGAGTTAGAGTAGGAGCTGTGACATGAATATGTTGACTTAATGCCAAGAGAACCATAGGTCATCCCTTGGTATCCACCACCTCCAACAACAAAGCCATTCCTGAGCGAGCAAGGAGATGTTGTTCTCCTTTATGATGATCCATTCATGGATGTGTACAATCTATCATTCGATGAGTTCCAGAAGAAGATTATACAAGCGTTGAGGAAGCACTTTTTGGATGATCATGCTTCACCTGCATTCATCAAAGAAAGGGTGATAATCTCAAATACCAAGAATTATCCAACTTGCATTGTCGAAGCGAGCTTGGCCTATGCGGGAGCAACAAGATCAAATGTTCAATATTTGATGGGTGAGAATGAGCAACTAGCACAGAACTTGTAGGCTTCCAGGAAAGAGGTAGAACAACTCTGAGTAGCAATGCATAATGTAGTTTCTACATTGGGGGAGATGAGAGCAGCGATACTTGTTGAAGTATCAACACTTGGATAAAGCATTTGGAATATCTATGATAGGTTTGTCACCACGCATAAAACAATTATCCATTTTCATGACCTACAACAATAGAGAAAAGAGTTTGTTAAAACTCTCAAAAACATACATTCTACCATTGCCTATGTACAAGAGTGGATAATGTGGTGCAAAGGGGCCCCTCTTGACTTAGTGAAGAAAATTAAACCACATGCATAACTTGAGAAAGTGAAGGTTCGAATGTTGATTCAGAACAACAAGCATCTCGCCTCATTCATTGGAAACACACATGTCTCATATGTGTGGTTGTATAGTAGCTTGGATGATTTGGTGAGAACACACTAGATCCCATTAATTAGTTCCCTCACCAAAGCTAAACCCAAGAACCAAGTCCAGTAGGAGGTCAAAGAGTACCTGGAGCAGTTAAGATAGGATTCCACCAGGGAAGACTTGGACTTGAGCACACACAACATACATAATTTCATCATTGGTCTTGTCAAAGTCAAAACAATGTTGCTCATTCTTCAGAACGAGTTCCAAGATAGTGTACCTAGATTCCACGGAGGCTAGAGCTCGCTTCCAACAGGACATTGTTAAGTAGTTTGGGGACATGATCACACAGTACCAATATTGGCACCAATATGTCATCAAGAAGCAACAAGTGGAGGTTGCGGAGCTAGAGTTTCTCTAGACTTCAGAATCATAGTGTTGTGCCTTGTTAGGCTATCCCTACCTTATTTGTCTTATATGGGTACAAGTGGAAAATGTAATATTATTTGTAATTATGTTGTAATTGAAATTCCAAGTGTTAATATTGGAATATGAAAATTCGTCATGTAATGTAATGTGTCATTTTGCAAAGAAGTTGAAGATTCATGAGGGTAGTCCAAAGGTCACAAAGGAGAGTTAAAGACTCACCCCCTCTTGTTATAAATAGAACCTCATAACTCATGTAGCAGGCTTTTGGGAGCCAAGCTTTTGGTTAGGTTTAGGCTTATAAAGAGCTTAGGAGTATTGTGAAGAGCCTTGGCTTCTCCATAGCATAGAGTGAGTATACTTCTTTAGAGGAGGAGGTGTTGTTGACTGTAATATTCCATTATTGGGGCTTCTGGTCATCAATGATGTATGTATGGATGGAACTTTCACTTATAATAATAAAATTAGAGCCATCATGCCTTCATGCATATGTTGTTAATATAGTAGGACTATTATTCTTGTATTGGAAATGTATGTTATTTAACTTACACATATGCTTATGAACTATTTTGTTTGCATTTGTATGAATCTTGTTGAATGTGTGTTGTTGGATTAGGTCATTAGTTTAACTTGTGGATGGCTCTGCATATTGTCTTTTGATTTCATTTCTCTCATGTGTTCCTTTCAAGTTGTGTACTATTACATGATTCCGAGGGGCACACTTCCTTTTCCCTTCGTCTGTTGGAACCTTCAAGCATCGCACTTAACTCTCCGCAAGGTCACACACTTTCTCTTACCAAAAGTTATCATACTTTCCTCTTCGCGTCTCTACGATCGAGGCATAAAATTACCACCCACTGTTGGGACTCCTATTCCAAATGGTGTGAGTTCCAGTTCGGACTTCATATCAGGGAGATCCCCTGAATGTTGGCAGGTCCAACACCGTCAATAGCTGGCAAAGAACCCAAAGTTCCTTGATCAAACGAAGCACAATAATGCAAAATACCATCTAATGTGATGTCATGTTGAGTCCAAAACAACCCACCTATGACATTGTTCCACAAATGAGCATATTTCTTACATCTTCACCAAAGCACTTGGAATGGAAATGTTTGAAAGATTCATAATGATGTTTGGACTCACCAACATCCATTTAGATTAAGGGAGGGAATGTTGACACATAATCTTTTGGATTAGGGAAACTTATGTAAATATTGTAAATAGAAAAAAATAAAGGAAGTTAGAAGAAGAAGAGACATTGGGAGATGAAACCCAATAGCCTCCCTCTCCTTATATATATTCATATTCTCTCTTAATGTAAAACACAATTTGATTCGTATTTACAAACCTGGCCTGATAGGAATGACACTTAAAATAATCATATTAGGTAAATGAGAGTAGTAAACATATTATGGAATGATAACAAGAATAATCCTTAGACATTCGTTTTCCTTTTTATGGCATCTGAAGTGTTAGAGTCGGTCTTGTAAGTCCTCCATCAGAGATCAAAACTCTTTCTGCATTTCATTTCTAGGTGTCTCGCTCCATTCACTCAGCTACATTTCGCTAGGGGCATGCCATAATCTGATGGGAGGATCTTGTCAGTCATTACCCCTTACCCCTCATGTCTGACACCTGCTAGCTTAGGTCTTTTCATCAATGTTTATTAAAGTCCATGATAGTCAATGTTTGATCTTTTAATGGACAAGAGTCATTTTCAGTCATTAGGTCTAGGGATTAGTCAATTTGGTCTTCAAACATGTCCAATAAAGCCATGCAGGCCAAAGGGAGGCCCTTAAAAAGTTGTGATTTAAATATTTTCATCGTCATGTTGACAGATTATGACTGTTCTTCAAAACAGAAAGTCAAATAGTGTGTCATTTGTGATAATTTTCAAAAAAACGTTTCCGGTTGATCTCTTCAGGCGCAATCATGATTTCCTTGGCCAAATTCCATGTCAACAACCCCTGCAAAAAACTGCCAAAAATTTCATCATTTTAGCTAAAAATTCAAAAGGGAAAAGTGAAATACAGAGTTGAATTAAATCACAGAAAAAGTGCCAAAACAAAACATTATAAAAGTGGGTTTTGAAGAAACAAAAATCAAAACCATGACTCCAATGCCTTTATATAGAATTTCCACAAGAAAGAATGTCATTTTGCACACCAAGGTTAGAGAGAAGCATTTCAAAGTGAGTGTGAGAGCTAGTGCACGTTTTGAGTGAGGTTGGAGGTGTTTTGACAGGCGCGACGTACAGGCAGAGGGGCGCGGCGCACTGGGCGCGACCACACAGTGTTAAAATAACACAGGCGCGGTGCACACAAACGGTGCGGCGCACTGGGTATGCTGCATGGCGCACACCCATAAAGGCCCGGTTTTTCTCCAAATTGCAACAAATCACCTGTGAAACCCTTGAAATTTCTAGGTAGAGTCGACATCTCGGTTGCTCATCCAATTTTGTGAATATGATGATGGTTTATGGCCTTTTATAGTTTCAATAAAAAACTCTTAAACCCTACCACTTGAAGTCATCAAAACCATTGCTCTTAGGGTTGCAAATTTGTTGTGTTGATGCCAAGGTTCCTCCTCCCTTTCACCTTTCCCTTCTTTCCATCATT
>APFE031267271.1:153889-167889 GCA_000404065.3 Pinus taeda
GAATTGCTAAGCTCATGTTACAAGAGGCCTTGCTCATCCCCATAAGGCTATATCTTTAAGGAGGAGATCCATGTCCAAGTAATCAAGGAGAGAGAGGCTTGTTCCCCATCCCCTACAAGCTTTGCAAGGCATGTCTTGCTGATCACCCAGCCAAAGGAGGATTTGACGTCAGAACTTGGTTGTATTCTCTTTTGTTTATCAATAATAATAGACGATTATCATTATGGTTCCACTCATGTGTCTTTATTATGATGTTTGAGTTGTATCCTTTCTGACTGATACATAGTTGCATTTCTTGGATTTTATGCTTGTATTTGTTTTGTTCTTTGCATGTGCAGGTGTCGTTCACGAGGATCGTGAGGATTGTGACCAGTTGAAGTGAAAGAACGAGAGCGACAACTCTTCTACGAATACTAGCGTTGGATTCAAGGTAGGACCTCATCATCGGCCTTTACTTTGCAATTAGGAACCTGCGTGTTAGCATTGTTTGATTGTTGCTAGACCCCATTTAGGCTAGTGGGATCGCCTCTGTCCGCAGAGGGGATTTACCTGTACAACACTCCATTAGAGCAAGAGATTAACAATGACTGAGAGTCTTGGCTCGAGCGGATCAACATCCACCTTGAGAGACTGCTAGAGAAGGCCGACAAGGACAAAACATTATTGAGGCATATGGTTTATCACTACAGGGCACGAAACATGAGTTCAAAGGCTCGAATAAGGAATTTGAAGGCGAAATTAAGGAGATCGACAAAAAGGAAAAAGAGCAAGATCAACTTCGAATCTTGGCTGAAGCCTCTTTGGCCCAGCATAGCACTCATGGAGAATATCCAACCCAAATTTCAAAAAATTTGGGGCAATTTTGGTCATTTGACAAATTTGTGTGCACAAACAGGGTTTTTCTACCAGTGGCACGACGCTTATGATAGGGAGCTCCAAATCATGAAAGGTTTACATTTTTGGATTCAGCATGAAAAATCATGACTTCTGGTGCATGGCCAAGAAGTTTGGGCAAGTTTTGAGTCCCCAGGAGGTCAAAAACACTCAAAAAATGACCTCTTTGCCCCTATTTTGACACACAGGAAGCAGTCTTGGGAGATTGAAGTTTTGGAGAGGAAAATGAGCACCAAATTCAGAAATTCTACTTGAGTTGGAAAGTAAACAGGTAGGGCTTTCTAACAAGCACACTTGGGCACAATTTGGACTTCAGAAAGTACCTCAAAACTGCCTCCAAAGTGGCATGACACATATAGTTTTGGGCGCGACGCACAGATACCCAAAGGCCAGAATCACTTCCGCTCCATGACATTTCGATTCGCAATTTTCTCCAAGTGGGCCCGCTCATTTACACTACATTTTTCTCAGCACCTAAGGCAAAGTTTAAAAAGTATTTTCACTAAAGTTTGGCTTTTATCCAAGTGGCAAAGGAAGGCGAGTAGTGACCTAAACAATTTGTCATTTTTGTAACGCTGCACCTGTCACTAATGGTTGGCTTTCCATTTCCAGTTTGTAATGATTTGAAAAACTCCCCAACTTTGGGTCGTTCCATTTCCCAATGGCAAATTCTATTTATTGTATGTAAAACCATTTGCAAAGGGTTGGTTGTAATTTCTGGGAGACTGTGGGAGAGAAACTCAGTTACTCATTATATATTTTGACAGAGAGTTAATGAAAGGCAGTGGCTCTAGTTCATGAGATTCATGTGGTGTGAGTGTAGCAAATGTATTCTCTTTCCATTTCATATGTGTTTCGTTATGTTTCATAGTTCATTCATATTCATTTCCAGTGAAATTTTGTAAGATAAGGTAGAATTCATGTTTATTGCTCTGCCTGTGGGAAAGTTTCACGTTCTGGGTTCTTCTTCTGTTGAAAAGGGTTTGTGTATCTATGCCCTTTTCACCCTCCTAAACAATCTTTCCATTTCACATTATTTCAAATTTAATTGTTATACTTTCTGTCTGTCTTGCCTCATGAAGTAATCTGTGCCTTTGTGTTAAATTCTCTGCTCTTGTTGTTCGTTGGTCTCATACATCCCAGAAACTCAGTCACTTATTAAAAATTGCCTTTTGTTTCCATAGTTATCCACCTAGCCTAAAATCAATATTTCATTTTGAGTCATCTCAGACTTTATTGTGTATTTTTACTGAGTGTGACCCGGAGAGATCCCTCTCCTGTTCTGGTAGGGCTAGCTACCAGACTAAGCGTGGTTTGTGGTTACCCTGAATTTTTCCTTCCTTCAGCCTAAGGCAGATTTAGGTGCTAACATGAAGCATCAAGGGGTTTGCACGAGATGATTGAATAAGTCTAGTACAAAGACAAGGGTATTGTGTAGCACATGGGATGAACAAATGAGGGTAGCATGAAAGCATGTAGAGAGGCACCAATTAGAATGAGTTGAATCAGCTGGAGTCGACATGGCAGGATAACACATGAGTTAGGTGAGCACAAAGGAGCACATATGACTATTGAGACAAGTTGGGCCAAACTATGATTTGGGAAAATTATGTAATACAGAACATTGACCCATTCGAAATGGAAGGATGAAACCTTCTTCAATTTAGGATGATTGCTTGTAAATGCGACAAGAGAGTTGGCTAAGGCAACAAGCCTTTGGCCAAGTAACATTTGCATTATAAGTGCTAATGTGAGATGAAGAGTTGGTGAAGGAGTTGGAGGGGAAACACATAATTTTAAATGGGTTTGGGTATTGTGCAATCACGCAATGTCTAACATGATTGGGTGGGTCATTGCACAAGTAATGCTATAATTTTATTACATGACAAAGTGTAGGAAGATAAGTTCTTGTTATGCAGAGGCAAATATAAGCATGCAAACACAAGAAAAATAAATATACAAACTTCTGCTTGAATAAAGAATTTTTATTCATTAATTATTCTCTCATATACATCCACCGAGATACGATTATTCTCTCTTCTTGCTTCACATTACAATGGCCCAACCATGGGTATATAAACAACAAACCCTTTTAAATATGGAATCATGCAAACTCTAACTTTTCTTTCCTCATGCAAACTAAGGCTTCATGATTTAAATAAATATTTCTAACTTTCCTTTAACTTGATTCAACATTTTTCTTTTTCTCAAATCAAATTTTCTAAAAAAAGAATTAACCTTCTAACTTTGGCAAACTTGACTTCTAATATTAGACTTGAATTGTTTTCCTTAACTTAACTCTACTCTTCATGCATTGTATACATACGGGAGTAATTACTATTTCTAAAACTTCCCCTCAATTACAACCATATGACTATACCTTAACTTAACCGTGACTTAACTATGCATTCTATGCTTGCCATAAAATATTGGCTCAAAATCTATTTTACAATGTTTTTCTTCTTCATTTCTTCCATATTCTATACCCTTGAAACTGCTTCATTTTTAATTGCACTTTCTTGATGTAAGCTCCATATTTCTTCACTTGCTTCCACTACAATTTGTCTTTGACTTCTTTTATATTAGTTATAAAAAACAATTTAGGCTTTCAAAGCCTATCTTCTATAGTTTCCTCTTGAAAGATTCATTCACTCATGGACTACTACCACAACTCTTCATCTTCAAACTATGAATTTTGCCATGTTTCTCCCAGTTCATATTCCTGGTCTTATTTCTGCCATATTTCTTGATAGTAGAATTTGATATCTTCTTGAATTTATTGTTGAAAGGTTGTTTCAATTCTTTCTTCTTCATCTTCACAAACTTCCATTCCATTCCTACACCTTTTTCTTTATCTTCTCTTTCATCTATAACTGTAACTGGATTGCTGTCATGTCAACTTGCACACTGAAATCAATGTTAAAAACATCTTCATTGTGCTCTGCAGTAAGATATTTCTTTGCTTCTTCTTTCTTCTCTTCCTCTTCAACTGCATTGAGGCTATCTTCCATTGTTATGTTGCTAGTGGATATTCTCATCAAAACTCATGAATCACTTTATCATCTTCTTAATCATCAATTGTTGCCAGATCATGCACTGCTTCATGAAAAATTATAACTATTGCTTCATAACTTGTTACTATGGTGGTCGCTTCAACCTTCAATTCTTCATCAAACATGGCACTTTCCATATTTCAAAAATCAGTCGTTGTTTCAAAAAAGAGACCACAAATTTCATCAACACAATTTTCGTCCACTCTGTGGTGAGATATCTAAGCATGCATGTGCTCATTAAAAATTTCAACTTCACTAAATTCATCATTTGTTGTTGGAATCATGAGATATGCATTTTTAACTCTAAAAACCATTACTTCATATGAAATATTGTATTTTTTATTCTCAAACTTAAATGCCTCAAAATTTGATGCAAAGAGGTCATCATCAACTATAATCATTACAACTAGATCACACATGTTATTCACTTCTTTATTGGAAGCTTCAACATCATCAACAAGGTCTATTATTGGATTCACCAATTCACAACTCACTCTACAACAACCATCCACATGTGTCTCGTCACTGTGAGATTCACCATCATCTTCACCATCCATGTTACAGTGGATTTCTCGAGCATCTATATGCTCTTGCTCTACTTCACACATAGAGGCTTCAACTTCTCACTATGCAATATTTTATGTGTCTTCTTCATCCATATGCATGTCCACATGATGGGTTTCACTTTTATAGGCATTATTTCCATCATCCACATTTGAGTGGAATTATCCAAGCTATGTTTTCCTCATAGAGTATTTCTCATTTACTCTCAAACCTATAGTTGACTTTTTATTGATTTTTCAACAGACTGTAACAAAATTTGTTGCTTTATGTCACTTTCCTTTATACCAATTTCAACTTCCAGAGTTTTCCATGCTTCCTAAGAGGATGTAGCTTTTTCTACCTTACACAAGGACTTCTCATCTAATGCATGTTTTATAACATCCAATCCTAAGGCATCACATACTTGATCATATGGCTGATTCTCAATCAACTCTTTACATCGAATAAAATTTTTCATTTTGATAGCTCCCAGAAATTAAAATTTTTACTAAAAAATTTTGGAAGTGTTACCAAATCTATCCTGATCCATTCACCCTTGAATTTTTCTACTTCATCTACTTATCTTTTAGATGCCCCAACTGTGGCGAGAACCTTTATGAACTCTTTGAAATACTTTGTCTCTTCCTTTAGATTTCTTTTCTCGGTTTTCTTCAGTCTTGTTTTATGACCCGTGACTATCATGTTTGTTTTGTCTTCTATCTTGTTTCCTTATTGTGTCATCCTTCTAGAAATGAATGTCACATACACTTGATTATATTTAAATCTAAATATTTTAACCTTCACTCTAATGGTGGCTCCCAACAACTACTAGCAACTTTTCTAATCTCTTCTACACGTATTTTTATGGAGGCTCATGGCTATAGTTTACAGTGGAGACTCCTTCTTGGGTCAGTGGTGGTAGCTCTTTCCTCTTGATATGGTGGTGGCTTTGCAGGCTACTCACCCTAATCTTTTTGCAGGCTACTCACCCTAATCTTTTAGCATTTGGGTTTACAAACTCTCAACGAACTCTAATTTCTCATTATGGACCAATGGATGTAAACTTCAATTTTCGGGCTACTCACAATAGCCAAGGCTCATAATGGAAGTAGCTCATGACCTTCTTAACTCCTTTGGTTCTTTGAAACCTTGCTAAAACTTATTCTAATATCACTTGTTATTTATAGGTAGAGATAAACATGAAAACACAAGACAAATAAGTACACAATCTTTTGCTTGAATAAAGAAGTTATATTCATTAATTTTTCTCTCATATACATCCATTCAGTTGTTTTTATTATCTCTTCTTACTTCACATTACAATCACCAAACCATTAGTATATAAGAATTGAACTTTCTAAATATGGAATAATGCAAACTCTAACTTTATTTTTGTAGAATTTCCTATAGACCCACAAGCTCATGCAATTTACTAAAGCACAGGACAAGAATCTACTTCTAATTTCAACCAACGGAAGCCAATAGATTGATCAAAACAATATGAACAAGAAGAAGACAAATCAATGACACATAACACAATAAGTTTTCTAGGGAAAGCCACTAGTCAAAACCTCGCCTACCTGTATTGCATTAAATCATAAATATGAGTGAAAATACAAAGCTTGTCCTCACTAGAACAATTCAGCACAAGTATGCTCGACTCTCTACCTCACAAACCCACTATTAGCCAACACAGCCAATTTCCGTTGCCTGCCAAGCCCCTATTTCCTTGTTCATTTCCTAGGATGAATAGCCCCTATTTAAAGGGAATTCATGCTTCCAAAAAGGTGTAATCCAAACATAGGTCCTTCTCTATTTGCATGCAATATTTTCAACTCAGTAAATCATACAACTGATAGTACATTGTCCCTGCACTCTAGTCTCAACTGGGTCTTTCTCTATACTAACATGCATGAGTTTCTCATGAGGGAATCTTTTAGTTAACTGGAATAACACTTGTGGATGCACCAACTGGTTGGTAGTCCTCTATCAGTTCCACAAACAATTATAACTAATTTAACTAACCATAACTCAGTAAACTGAGTTAATCTTATTACAACTCAAATTAAACTCATACTGGACCCCTAAAATTTAGGGAGAACATATACATGACTACAGAAAGACTTCCAACATGAAATTTCTAAGCTGATTAAGCTAATTAAACCTAATTAACTATTTACAAGTTTCTACGAGAATAGAATTCGATTTTACTTCTCATTTTAATTCAAGGACAAATTAAAGTGGAATTTCTTGTTGCCATTTCTCAACCATCCCTCTTAACAAGAAAGGGATTATCTACTACCCTGATCTTGTCTATGTGAAACTTGAAATTTTGCATCTTGACAATGTTTTGTCAAAATGTCAACATCTTGCTGCTTGTGGGAATGTACTCTAACAACATGATCCACCTCAATACACAATATCTGAGATGATGAGATCAGATATCAATGTGCTTGGACCTATCATGAAAAGCTGTATTTTTAGAGAGTTTGATACAACTATGATTATCACAATAAATCACTATCAGATCCATTGTTAACCAAACAGACCAACCAAGATCTTTCTCATCCAGATGGCCTCACATGTTGCCTGACTTGCAGCCATGTACTTTTCCTCTGCCGAACTGAGTGCAACCAATCTCTGTTTCTTGTTGTACTAAGAAACTATCGTTGACCCAATACTGAAAATCCCTCCTAATGTGATTTTATGATCGGATGGACTCCCTGCCTAATCTACATCGATGAAGCCTTGAATATTCACTCCCTTTGTCCATCTGTACCACAATCTGTACTAAGTAGTGCCCCTGAGGTATCTCAATACATGCTTTGTCACCTTCCAATACAGCTTGGTAGGCCTAACCATCTCTTGACTAAGTTGGTTAATTGCATAGCATAAATTTGGTCATGTGTTCACCAAGTACATGAGTGAACCCACAAGCTACCTATAAATAGTAGCTTCCACTACCTCTCCCAAAGTAACATCCCCCTTCCTCCAGTTACCAGCTAGAGGAGTCTCCATAGGCTTACAGGTATCCATGTGGAACCTCTTGAGTATCTCGTTGGCATACTTTCCTTGAGATACAAACAACTCCCCATAACCTTTCCATACTTCCATGCACAGAAAGTAATGCATGAGCCCCAAGTCCTTCATCTCAAACTCTCTTGCAAGGTCCTCCTTGCAAGATTTGATCAGTTGATCATCACCTACTAGTATGACATCATCAACATAAAGTACAATGATCAATAGTTTACTTCCACCACTATGTGGTATATGTTCACATCCACTTCACTCTTTGAGAAGCCCAACCCAGTGAAGTAGTTGTTTATCTTGGTGTACCAAGCACAGGGTGCTTGCTTCATCCCATACAATCCTCTCTTGAGCCGTCACACATGTGACCCACAGTCAAAGGTTTCAAAACCTTCAGGGTTCTCTATGTACACCTCTTCCTCAATCATGCCATTAAGGAAGGTTGTCTTTACATCCATCTGATGTATCTTCCAATCCATCTGAATTGATAGTGCTAATATAGATTTCATCGACAAGTACCTTGCAAGAGGAGAAAAGGTCTCATCATAGTCAATCCCCTCTACATGTGAAAAGCCATGCGCCACAAATATAGCCTTATGCTTCTCCACACTACCATGTGCAGCTTTCTTTACCTTGTAAATCCAACGAGATCTCACCACGGACTTATCCTCTGGTCTCAGGACCACATCCCAAACACTATTACGAACTTTGGAGTCATACTCCTCCACCATGGCATCAACCCAAATCAGTTGTTGGACTACTTCCTCAAAGGAATATGGCTCCATCATGACACATCCACTCATAAGAACCATGTATCTAGTGTACTTGTCATGTGACCTCCTCTGTTTGTGTTGTGATGTGGGTGCTCCCACATTCTCTCTAGCATATGACAACAATCTATCCACCTCCCAGATGTGCTTTCTCCCATCTCTAGAAGACTCTACCTGAGTGGATGTCTCCACTCTTGGATCCTTTGCATGTGGCTGCTCCAAATCAATCTGAGGCTCCTACACCTTAGGAGCTAAAATATCCTCAACCACATGTAGTTGAAGCTCCTTCTCAAGGGAAATTCTCATGGCCTTCTCCTCATCGAATTTGATATCCCTGCGAACCACTGTCATCCTTTTGGTTGAAAAGTACACTCAATAGTTTAAGGTGTATCAGTGTACCCCACAAATATCCCCAACTCTGTTGTTGGCTCAAGCTTCTTCTATGCATCTTTGGTCACATTGAAATATACCAATGACCCAAAAGTCTTGAACTGAAAAACATCTGGCCTCTTAGCGGAACAAGCCTCCTCTGGTGTTTTCATCCCAAGTATTTGATGTGGGCTATGGTTCTGAACATAAACCGTTGTGTTGCATGCCTCAACCCACAAGTGTAGTGGTAGGCCTTGATCATGCAACATTTCCTTTTCTGCCCCCACTATGCTTTTGTTCTTCCTCTCGGCCACCCCATTCTACTAAGGGTTATGGGGTGTCGTCAACTCTCATTCAATCCCTTCCACTACACACAAGTTCTTAAACTCATTAGAGACATACTCACCATTGTTATCAATTTGTAGAGATTTAACCTTCTTACTCGACTCTTTCTCAACCAATTCTTTAAATTCACAAAACTTTGTGAAAATTTGATCCTTCGTCTGCATGAAAAATATCTATCATTTTCAAGAAAAGTCATCAAAAATATAACATAATACATGTGCTTGGTCGTGGATGTTGTCAAGAATGGTCCACACACATTTGAATGGAATCGCTATAGAATAGCCTCTGCTCGACTATCTCTGTCGTGAAAGGAAGACTTGGTGTATTTAAAGTACGCCCCTTGCATGTATCAACTTTCTCTAGTGTACCTTTGGGCAAACCGGTGGATATCTACTACATGATCTTCAAAGCTCCATGACACAAGTGGCCCAGTCATCTCTGCCACAACTCACCAATGTCTTGGCTCTACACCATCTCTCCTTTTGTGCTCAAAGCAACACAATCATCTACCTCCAACTTATAGAGATTCTGAACTTGAATCCCTATCTTCTTTACTTGACCCCTAGCTATGTGTCGAAGGAATGCCTTTCCTTTCTAGAAGACCACGTCATAGCCTCTACCCTTAAGCATGGAAATGGATACCAAGTTCTTCTTCAGCCCATGCACATACATAACATTCTTCAAGGTGAGTGGATCCCCATGCTCCCTCTGAAAATTAACCATACCCAATCCAGTAGCACTATACTTCCCGTCGTCACCCATATCGATATGCATATGGAGATCTTTCTCCTCCAGGTCATTGAATAACTCCTTGTCACTAGTCATGTGGAATGAAGCTCCACTGTCTAAGTACCATACACTTCCCATCATTTATGACACCATGCATGCAATGAGGGAAAATTCCTATTTGAATTGAGAGGCAAAAGCCTCACCCGCTGCTCCTCCTAAGGACTTCTTCTTGGACTTAATGAGTAGACAATTTGTAGCAAAATGGCCCAGCTCATGACAATGAAAGCATTTCACTTTCATCATGTCTTTCTTCTTACCTCCATGGAAAGAATCTGATTTGGAATGGGAAGCTTTCCCTTTCCCCTTCTTCACCTTAATCTCTAAGGAACAATTCTATTCATCATCAATCTTTGATGAAGAGCCATCCCTAGTGTTCCTCTTGATCTCCTACTACATAAAATCTAACCATAGTCTCTCCCAATCTGGCAACTTCTCCTGACCATTGACAAGGTCCTGATAACTATGCCAACTCTTTGGGAGTCCCAGAAGAGCAAGACTCATCATATCATCCTCGACAATCGTGATTCCAACACTTTGAAGTTAATCATGACATTTAGTGAACTCGGTCAAGTATTTTGGAATAGTCTTAACTTTCTCCATTTTGATTTTTCGAAGTTTGTCCTTCAGTGCCAATTTCCTTTGGTCATTGTTTTCTGATAAAAGTCTTCAATTATTTCCACATAGCATACAGAGTTTCTTTTCCATGGAAACTTGAGACAATGTGGTCTCGAACTTCCTCAAGGATTATCCGCCTCACCTTCACCACACACTTCTTCCATTTAGCCAGATTTTGTGAATTTGATCCTACTGGCTTAGGAATGTCTTGATCATTGAATTCCTTCAAGCCATTATCCTCCAACACAACCTCCATTTTGTCTCTCTAGGCTATATAATTCGAATTTCCTTCCAAGGCATACTCGAGCTGCAAACCATAGAATGCCATCTAAAGTATGTATTGCAAATTCAAATTTCACCTGTAACCAAAAACTCAAAACTTCAAAATCTCCTCTATTATGTTGAATTCAGCTCTGATACCATGTAAAATTTCCTATAGATTCACAAGCTCATGCAATTTATTAAAGCACAAGACAAAAATCTATTTCTACTTTCAACCAGCAGAAGCCAATATATCGATGATAACAGTGTGAACAAGAAGAAGACAAATCAATGGAACATAACACAATAAGTTTTTTTTGGGGAAAGCCACTACTTAAAACCCTAACTACTTGTATTGCATTAAATCAGAAATATAAGTGAAGATACAAAGCTTGTTCTCACTATAACAATTCCACGCAAGTATGCTCAACTCTCTACCTCACAAGCCCACTATTAGCCAATTTCCACTGCCTGCCAAACCCCTGTTTCCTTGTGTAATTTCTAGGATGAATAGCCGGTATTTAAAGGGAACTCATGCTTCCAAAATTGTATAATCCAAACATAGGTCCTTCTTTGATTGCATACATGATATTTTCAACTCAGTAAATCATACAATTGATAGTGCATTGTCCCTGTACTCTAGTCTCAACTGGGTCTTTCTCTGAAATGACATGCATGAGTTTCTCATGAGGGAATCTTCAGTTAACTGGAGTAATACTTGTGGATGCACTAGTGCACCAACTAACTGTTAGTCCTCTATTAGTTCCAAAAACTATTAGAATTAACTCAACTGACCATAACTCAGTAAAGTGAGTTAATCTAATTACAGCATACTGGACCCCTAAACTTTAGGGAGAACATATACATGACTAAAAAAAGACTTCCAACTTGAAATTTCTAAGCTAATTAAGTTAATTAAACTTAATGAACTATTTACAAGTTGCTATGAGAATAGAATTCGATTTTAATTCTTAGTTTAATTCAAGGAAAAATTAAGCTGGAATTTCTTGTTGTCATTTCTCAACACTTTTCCTCATGCAAACTATGACTTGACACTTTAAGTAAGCTTTTCTAACTTCACTTTAACATAAATCGACATTTTTATTTTCCTTAACTTAGTTTTTCTTTACAAGGCATTAACTTTTTAACTTTGACTCACTTGACTTCTAATATAAGACTTAATTTGCTTTCCTTCACTTAACTTAACTCTTCATACATTGCATGAATACGAGAGTGCTTACTATTTCTATCAAGTAAAATGATTTTTATATATGACAAAGTTGTGATCAATGGAAGTAAATAAAATAGAAAATTTGGAGATAGGTTTGTATGAATTGTGTGCTCTTATAATTTTTAAATTGTTATACGGGACTAGAGTTCACTTGGTTGTAACACATTTGAATATTTGACAATTGTTACGCTAGTTGGGTTGTTGATTCTATAAGATTACTTTCATTTACATCATTTTCTTTTTTTTGCTATAGAAAGAGTCGTTCCTTCTATTTCATTAAGCTAGAAAATATTTTACATAATGTACAAACGTCCACCCATCATCATCGACCCAGAAAAATTAAATGCTAATTTCCTAAGGCATGACCCTCAACCCTACAAAGGTAACCTCTGAACCCTTGGAATACAAACAATGTTTGTGCCATGTGGTCATAAGCACGTGTGGAAAACCGCAGAATATCCCACTCACCCGCTCCCCAGACTTGCATCTTTAATCAAAACCATCCATTCTCCTTGTGCAATCCAATGACAGAGGAAGAAATCACCCAACGAAGACGTTCGGTGTTTAACGACCCAGCCCCACCAAACTGCACAATCATTCCTGTCCATAGATCTGCTCAACACAATCCAACGGTTGAGAGTAATATCACACAGTTCAAGGTCTCTGGACATTAGTGTGCGATGGGGGCAGTATTTGTTTCCACCCGCTTACCACGTGTAGGAAGCTAAATGGAATCACTTCCAATTCGATAAAACCATATCCCGCTTGAGAGTCATGCGAACAACCGAAAACCAGCATGGAAGCGGTTTTACCTCCCGCAAGTGGAAATTAGGGATATTACGGCTGCCAGAAAAGACGTGATTTCCGTCCCTCGCATTCTTTCTTCTGTGCCTGAACCTGATACCATGGAATTTTGTGACCCTTCCCACTATTCGACCACCCGAACAACTGAGAAATCCGGTCAGTGTACACTGAGGTTTTTTGAGGCCAACAATGGCCTGCCTCCCATCAAAGAATAGTCTGATAGCCAATGGTGAATCATACTGAGATCTAGTCATTTCGAACTTGCCTCCTTGGCCCTATATCGAAATACTTCCCTGTCCTCTTATGCTTGCTCGTTACAAAGCACTTTTAGTCTGCTCTAAGGCCACTCCTGCCACTCCATCGAAACCCTGAATTCTGTATAGCTCACACCTTGGTTGGCCAAAAGATCCGCTAGTTTATTGGCCTTTCTGTGAATATGGTTGAAACTCACTGTGCGAAGTCCTTGGAGGTGACCCTAAATTCTTTGGAAAACTTGGATTAGCCCCCAATGTTTTGAGACTTTTTTTGGCACTATTCCACAACTAATTCTTTTCACCGAGATAATGATTAACTCAAAGTCCGCTTCTGTAATTACATTTAAGTAGTTGTCTTGCTTCAGAAACTCTAAGCATTGCTCCAAAGCCATTAGTTCAGCCAAGTTGTTGGTGGGTCTTCCTAAATGGCAATGGAAGAAGAAGATAATGCGTCCTTCCTCATCCCTTAAAACCCCTCCAAAACCAGTAGTGCCCGGGTTGCCTTTTGAAGCCCCATCAATGTTGTATTTCAAATAACCTTTCAGGGGAAGATGCCAGAATTCCTTCTCTATTTCCATTATGATTACTTTCCTATCCAGGCCTTGAGGAATGAGCCCCTACATACCCAGCTGCCTGACAATTCTCAAATTAGCCTCTAAGGGGGGATTCTTAGGGTGATTACACACTGTGGTGCCAACCGTCTCCTTAAGTTGTTTCAAGATCAACTCAAATAGGCAATGAGGGGGTTTCTTTTCATCCTTGAATACTCGCTTATTCCTTTCTTTCCAAACATTCCAAATGATGAAGCTTGGAATTAGGGCCCAAGATGAGCTAAGTAATTCATAATACAAAAATTTTCTTCTCCAATTATTTAGGGTATTAATGACACTCCCTTCATCCCTATCGGTCTGTTGAAAAATGGTAGCAAATGTATCCCATAACCAGGGGGTGAAAATGTAGCTATTGAGTATATGCTCCATTGTCTCCTCTCGAGCTTCACAACGCTGGCATCTAGAAGGCCCCAGAACACCCCTCTTCCTAATAT
>APFE031267271.1:168582-193304 GCA_000404065.3 Pinus taeda
TTTTT
Source organism: Pinus taeda (assembly GCA_000404065.3). NCBI lineage: Eukaryota > Viridiplantae > Streptophyta > Pinopsida > Pinales > Pinaceae > Pinus > Pinus taeda. Next base: position 168,588 of record APFE031267271.1, read on the forward strand.
TTCAGATACTTGCCCATTGAGCCTTTGGATCTTGAACCCAATGCCACCATAGTTTGGCCCCTAAAACCTTGCTAAGAATCTCCTGATCATCCAAGCCTAGGCCCCTGTGGTTCTTGGGTCTACAGTTTTTTTCCCATGAAAATAAGGCCCATTTCTTCCTTGTCACCTCCTTACCCCAAAGAAATTCTCTTTGGATGTTTTTGAATTGTTGTAAGACTCCTTTTGGAGCTGGGAGAGATGATAACATGAAAACAAGGATTGATTTCAGTACTGCCTTTGTAAGTACCATCCTACCCGCCAGATTTAAAGATCTGATGGTCCATTTTCTGACTTTGTCCTACATCTTATTGATCAACGATTCCCAAATATTCTTGTGCATCAGTTTAGCAGTTAGAGGAACTCCCAAACATTTTGAGGGGAGGGAATCCCTTTGAAAACCTATAATTCTAGAGATATTTCTTTGAATAACAATATTGGTATTAAAGAAAAAGATTTTTGATTTGGAGAGATTAACTTCCATACTTATAGCCATGGCAAAGTCATTCAAGATTTGTTTGTAGGTTGTAGCTTCTTTGACTGTGGGGATTCCCTGTAACATGTTATCATATACAAATTGTTGATGGGTTAGTGCTTGACCATTCTCAGTTACTTGAAGGCCCTCAATTTTACCCATTACTTTAGCATGCTTGATAGACTAACCAAGTCCTTCCATCATGAGGATGAAAAGGAAGGGAGAGAGCAGATATCCCTACCTGAGGCCTCTAAAAGGAATAAAAATTTCAAAGGGAGAGCCATTCAACAATATTGAAAATCTGGAGGAAGTCACCAGGGCCATAACCCATCTGACCTAGTTATGATCAAATCCAAAAGCAATGAGAACTTTCTTGATATAGGTCCAGTTCACCTTATCATAAGCTTTGGCTATGTCCAGTTGCATGATCATTCCAGTCTGCCTCTTGCTAGTTAACGAGTGAACCACCTTGTGAGCTTGAATGATATTATTTAGAATTTTTCTGCCTTCCACATAACCAGATGGTTCCCCTGAAACTAGAGTAGGAAGTAGAGGTTTGAGTCTATTGGCCACTACCTTGGATATTATCTTGTATACCACATTGCATAAAGCTATGGGTATATACTTATCAGGTGTTTGAGCAATGTCCTGTTTAGGGATCAGGGAGATGAAGGAGGTATTGAGCACTTTCAGAATAGTTTTGTTCAACTTGGAATCCTCAACTACATTCAAAATATCTTGTTTAACAATATTCTAGCAAGCTTTAAAAAAATCCACATTAAAACCATCCGAGCCTGGTGCTTTGCCATTCTGCATATCTTTGAGGACCTCACTGACCTCATCTTCAGTTACTGGCCTGCTAAGGCTAAAATTTTCCTCTCTAGACACCAGCTTAGGTATGTGTCTAGTTACGTCCCTGATGAAATGCTCTCTGTCTGCATTGTTTTCTGAGTTATGCCTCGGAAGTGCTAAACTAACACAACTTCTATATCCTTATGGGAGATATGAAGCTCCCCATCCTCGTCCTTGATCAAAGAGATTCTGTTGTGAGCTCTATTTTCCATGGTAGATCTGTGAAAAAATCTAGTGTTACGCTCTCCTTCTTTTAGCCATTGAACTCTAGACTTTTGTCTCCAAAATATTTCCTCTTGTTTACACAGATTCTCCCATTGTTGATGATGTTTATCAACTTTAGCACTTTTGACTTTATCAAAGCCTTCTGTGATCAAAGCTTGCTTGAGTTCTTGCATTTTGTTTTCAACAGATTTTTTTCCCACAAAAATATTGCCAAAATCATTCTTGTTCCAATCTTTAAGCCTGAGCTTGATGTGCTTTAATATTTTATGTAGAAGGAACATTCTTGTTCCCTGAATCTGCAAATCTTTTGACCACCATTTTTCAATATTGCTGATGAATTCTAGGTGGGAAAGCCAGATATTTTCAAATCTGAAAGATCTGTTCCTGGGAGTACCAATGCCCTTGATCTCCAGTTGAACTGACAATGATCTGAGCCTCCAAAGGGGAGAACTCTCACTATTATTTCCTTATCTATAAGCATAAGATTCTCTGAGATAATGAATCTATCTAACTTGGAGGCTACATGCGACTCTTCTCCTCTTTTATTATTCCAAGTAAAGAGGCCATTGTTCGTATCAGTATCAACTAGTTTCATATTATCTGTAAAGGTTTGAAATTGTAAAGAGTCTTTACTTAGAGCTCTGGTTCCCCCTTTTTTCTCCGAAAGAGATTTGATCATGTTGAAGTCCCCTCCCATGATCCAAGGTATTCATGCATGTCTTTCCCTAAGATCCACAAGGCAATCTAGAAACCTGAGTTTATCATCTATTCTTTGAGGGCCATAAACATTCGTGACCAGATAGGTATCCCTATCTCCTACAGGTTGAATAACTACTGATAAATAGTTCCTAGATGCCTCAACATCTATTATGCCAATTTTTTGGGGGTTCCAAAGAGTGAGTATGCCCCCTGCTGTATTCTCTACTTTGACTTCTAGAAACTAAAATCTATTGAACCATTTGCTATGAATTTGTCTTAATTTTTGAATGGAACATTTCGTTTCCTGGATGAAGAGTATATCCGATGTTTCTTGTTTCATTCTATTACTAAGCATTCTCTGTTTTCTTTTACTACCTAGACCCCTGATGTTCCAAGATGTGAACTTCATAATTAAAGATTTGTAAAGGAGTAGCTGGCTAGATCTTTCATCTTACCTGAATATATCATTAGCTTTCCACACTCCATCAAGAGCTCATTATGTTTTTTTCTACCTCTTTTCTTTCTTGGGTTTCTAGTTGCTAATCCAGGAGTTGTTTTCATCATTTTCACACCTCTATTATCCTACTTGTCAATGTTTTTTTCCTTTATCCAACCCCTTAGCCTGAGTTTTCCATAAAAACAATTGTTGTATTCTATTGAGCTCTTCTTGAGGTAATGAATCTACCCCGCTCGTGGTTCCCTGAACCAAGAATCATTCCAGATCTAGGTGTTCCTTGTCAAGAATCTCTTGTAGATCATGGTCCTCCAATTCCATTTCACTCTGGGTCATTTCCCAATGCATCTCCAATTCTGCATCACTCATCATAGTCTCTTTCTGATTGTCAATATCCTGTGTTTGTTCAAGGCTTTCTTCTTTCCCCATTTCCCCATGACTTCCTTCCATTGCTTGATCTTCTTTTGTAATCTCTTCATCTGCTTCAAGAACTTGGAACTTGTTCTGACTGACTTGTTTTCCTTCATTTTGATGTTGCTTTGGCCCTCTTTTGCCGCCCTTTCCTCTATTTACCACTTTGTGAAAGCTATCAGTGTCCTTCATTGTGTTAGCTTTTCTCTTATTTTCTACTTTACTTAGAGGGCAGTCACTGAATAGGTGCCCATGTTCATCTACGACATCTGAATGGAATATGTTCATAGTCTACTGTTTGCACCCATTCTTCATCAAAAACTTCCAAGATTACCTCATCCGGTAGAGCTCCGGATAAATCCATTTCCACACATATCCTTGCAAAGGAAGTGTATTTTCCCTTCTTGTGGCTTCTGAAGCTTTGACAAAATGATCCAATTTATTGCCAATGGTAGCTAATGATTCAGTTTTCTAGTAATCAAGAGGTAGAGAATAGAGCCTTACCCAGACCGGTGCAGAAGTAAAAGTCTCTCGCTCCGGGACAAAATTCATCATCTATGGCCGCATATAGAGGCCAGCTGCTGCATAGAAGTAGGACCCTCCTTCAAACACTCTGTCTTTGTCTTCAATATTTCTGAACACTACAGTGAAGAATCCCTTTGACCTAAGATGTAGGTCAATGGTCCATTTAGGTTTCCAGTGGTATTTGATCCATGTCTGTAAAGATTTTTCTGTGGGCCATAATCCCATGAATTTACAGTTGATAGCATAAGTCCTCATGTGATACATGTGCACCTACAGAGCAGGATCATTTAAAACTACTCTGGGTGTGATCTTCCTCCTTGTCTTTTGTACTATTGTTTTCCTTAGTTTTGGTTCCTTCTATATCCTCTTCCGTATTCCTTATCCCTTCCTCAGCAGTACCTTTGGCATTTTCTAGAGGTTTCTTGCCTCTGCTGGCTACAACCTCCTTATACGAGGGAGTGGAGATCCCTCTTCTGCATCCCCCCATGTAGATCAACCTCTACAACTATCTAAACCCTCGTTGTTCACTCTCGATCTGAATCCCCTCCTTCATTCATATCATTTTCATATTGGTTATGTTAAGGCATAGTTGTATCAAATGATTATCTGCATACTTCAATAAGTGTTAAACTTATGAATTTTAATAATCATGAAATATAAAAAGTAAGGTGTAGTATGGAATCATGTAGTTTTAGATTGAGAAAATTGATGAGATGAAATGAGTCATGTTGCACCACAAACCTATAGTGATGGAACATCTAGGTGCACTAAGTTAGCCTTTGATGTGGGTGACAATAAGGGCATGACAATGGATTTTTAGGTTAAATTAAAGTTGTTAAATAGTGAATCCATACAGGTGAAAATAGTTTTAATTAGAGGAATGACCTGTTATAGAGTTTTTTGAACCCAACGTTTCAGACTGCCAAGTGAGTCCATCATCAGGGGATGCGACAATAGATAATGTTCAAACCTTAATGATATGTCCATGCGTCCTGATTAGGTTTATATATAATAACTTTAATAATTATATATATATATATAATCAATATATATATATATATATATACAGATATATATATAAATTAAAGTTTATACTAGAGATACTCTCTCTCTCTCTCTCTCTCTCTCCTCTCTCTTCTTTCTCTTATATATATATATATATAATATATATATATATTATAGTGAGGAAGATAAATGCATAGCCGATATTCCCTAGTTGAAATGATATCAATTATAATATTACTGGTCTTAATTAATACATTCTGGTTTTTGATTTACTAGATGAAATATTTACCAAATCTTATACCCTAACAATAATTAATATAAAAAAAATACTATTGCATTTGTGTATATATTTTTTACAGTATAGTAGAAAGTTCTTTTCAGTAGAAAAAAATTAAAATAATTATAGTTATCTAAGAAATAATTAAATTATTGCTATTTATCTCTTTGATATATTTGTTCAATAGTAAAAAGAAAATTGAGAGGCGAGTATAAGACTTATGCAAGAACCAAATTTTTTACTTTTCATTTAGCAAGAAAACGTGAGGGTTTAAAATGCATATATTGATGGATTTGTATTTTTTTTCTTTATGTATATATAACGATTGAGAAAATATTGAGAAATTTAGCTCATATAGTGTAACTCAATTGACAATCAACTTGTTATGAAGTATTATGTAAAAACATGAGATTCAAAATTCAAATCACATGAGTTAGGTCAACCAAAAAATAATATTTTTAATCTATTTATTTATTATATTCTTAGATATGGTATGCATATTATTGTAATTTTTTTTGAAATCATTTTATTTTTTATTTTATTATTTATCTAATTATTTATTTTAGAATGTGATATGTATATTGAATTGTTTTGAAATCATTTCTTTAATTTCTTCTTTTTGTAATTTTAATATAATTTTCAATTAATAATATTAAATTAATTAATGAGTTAAAAATATTCTACTTTTCAAATGTTATATTTAATTTTATAATTAATTAAAAAATTTATATAATTAGTATATTCTAATTTTATATTTAGCCGAAAGCTTCCTATTTCAATTTAAGGTGGATGAGGATCTGTTGACTTTAAAAAAAAAAAATTGACTGCCTAGATTGATTCTTTAGGGAATATGGTCAGCATATACTTTGTCTAAATGTTTATCAATTGCTTAGAGAGTTTGTTAGGTTGCATTGACTTTTAATAAATTAAAAAAAAATCTTTAGGGAATATGGTCAGCACATGCTTTGTCTAAATGCTTATCAACCACTTAGAGAGTTTGTTAGGTTGCATTGACTTTTAATAAATTTAAAAAAAAAATTGATGTCCTAACACACATCAATTTCTTAGGGATTTTCAAAGCATACCTAATTTTAGAAAAAATGCCTTATATCTTGGTTGTAAGGGATAGAAACTCTTGAACACTTATGTTTTTATCAAGACCTCGGATTCTTAAGGGTTAAGTAAAATCAAAGTTAATAATAATATTTTTGTTGCAATAGTTAATAATAGCATTTTTGTTGCAATAGTTTATTTTGTTATATATTTATCAATGGTAGATACAAATGAAGCCTTTGGCTATATCAACCACATTAATATTTATAATGTGGTTATACTAGTTAATTAAAAATGATTAATGAAAAAGGAAAAATATAATATAAAATAAAGAAATTGATATGAGTAAATTTCATGTGGTTTGAATATCTATTTTCAAAAATTAAAAATATAATTATCCCCTATTCACTAATGGAATTTGTATGCAAACTTCCTGAATGCAACAAAAGACAAGTTGTCTCTAATTGTGTTAAGAGAGATCAAAAGGACAGAAGAGGAATTAACGTCTAGGAAATCTTAATAAGAAAAGTTGCCGCGTTCTTCAGAATCGGCTACCCCCACAAAACGAAGAGCCCAACAAATCATTGTCTTTATATAAGATAACATGAATGGTAAGTGAAATCAAAATGAAGAGCCCAACAAATCATTGTCTTTATATAAGATAACATGAGTGGTAAGTGAAATAGCAGTCTTGGTATATGCGCAAGATAGTAGTACCCTGCAAGTAGATGGACTTACGATGCACTGTCAAAGTCAATTTTGTAGGTGCTAGGAAATATTGTCTTAAATTTATATGGTTGTCTTAACTGTTAAGTGTCTTAAATAGGTATTGCCATTGTCTTAAATATAAAGTTTTGTCTTAAAATATTTTTGTCTCAAACTACTTCTTAAAATATTTTTGTCTTAAACTGCTTTTGTCTTAAATATAAAGTTTTGTCTTAAAATATTTCTGTGCCAAACTGTTTTTGTCTTAAATATAAAGTTGTCTTAAAATATTTTTGTCTCAAACTGCTTCTGTCTTAAATATAAAGTTTTGTCTTAAAATATTTTTGTCTCAAAATGTTTTGTCTTAAATATAAAGTTTTGTCTTAAAATATTTTTGTCTCAAATTGTCTTTGTCATAAATATAAAGTTTTTCCTTAAAATATTTTTATCTCAAACTTTATATTTAACACAATTCAATTGATATTAAATATTTGTCGAAGGCTTCTTATTTCAACTTAATGTGGATGATGATCTGTTGACTTTTACTTTTATTTTTTTAATTAAGGGCCTAGATTGATTTGACTATGCTTCTTATTTCAACTTAAGGTGGATGATGATGTGTTGACTTTTTATTTTATTTTTTTTAATTAAGGGCCTACACTGATTCTCAAGGGAATATGCTTAGCATGTGCTTAATCTTAATGTTTATCAACAATTGTAGTTTATTAAAGAGTTTGTTAGGTTGCATTGACTTTTAATAAATTTAAAAAATTAGATTCGTGCCTCGTGGCTCCCCACCCACCAATTTCCTAGGGATTTGAGATTATTCCAATTCTAATAAGTTCTTCTATGATAAGTCCATCATTATTACTTATAACATTCATTTATATATAAGCAAATTTTATTTAGCAAAATGATCCATTAGTTTTAATAAATTAAAATAAAAAATAAAAAAATTGGCTCCCCACCCACCAATTTCCTAGAAAGTTGAGATTATTCCAATTCTAATAAGTTCCTCCATGATAAATTTCTCATTATTATTTATAACATTCATTTATAATTATTTTTTTTTGTTCTTAAGTTAAAGTTGACCCATAACATTTTTATACATGGTTAATCAGGTGTTACCTGTGCATTGGTAAAGCATTCTTCGTGTTGCAATAGTTTTGTAGTTTTTTTGGTTATATTTATTGAGCATTTGGCTATATCAACCACATTAATATTTTTAATGTGGTTGTACTAGTAATGTAAAATAACTAAAATAAAAAGTGACTTTATAAGACAAAATATTTCTTTTGTCTTAAAAAAATGTATAAAAGTGTCATTATGAAATCATTTTTTTTTAATGTATATGGTAATCATAATTTTAAATATGGTAATCATAATTTTAAATATGGTCAATTGTTATGAAATCATTAATTTTAATGTATATGGTAAAATGGATCATAATTTTAAATACAGTTAATTGTTATGAAATCATTATTTTTAATATATATGGTAAAATAGATCATAATTTATAGCTACTCTTTATATTTTTATATTGTAGGTGTGGTTTATATGGGTATTGGGCTTGAGAAATTTTGATTTTTACATAAATGAATGGACAAAAATTCATTTCAAGAAAATATTCTTCGTCTTATACATCATCCAAAAATAATATTTTAAACAGTTTTCAGTTTCAAAATAAAAAAATACAATTTAATTTTAAAATAATTTATTTCACCATTTATCATTTTTTTGTTTTCATTTATTTATTTTTAAATTTTCTTTTAGAAATATGACACATAATTGTTGAACATGAAAAGATAAGATTTACTATCCATGAGAATTTAGCATAGTGTAAATTGTAATTTTATTTAAAATTTTTTATTTATTTAATTGTGTTCTCCCTCCACCCACACACTTGCACCCACAAGAAAGTATTATTATTAAGAACAATCTAGGTTGGGAAGAAGGTTAAATAGCGTGTTTTCTAGTTGGTAATGGTCACCGTGGAGTGGCCCTAATCATAATGTTAAGTAACGTAAGGCCCATGAATGAATGAAGGAATATATATATATATATATATATTATTTTTTCTCAACTTTGCAATCATGGTATCATGTAGAGTGTTTTAAAATGTCCCCGTGCGTTTCTTTTCACCAATCACCACTTGTTTTCATTATTATAAGTCTTAGTTTCATGTTCAGATTCACTTGTTTTTATTTCCATAAATCATCATGTCATCGTGGGATTAAAATCACGCCTTAATGATTTAAGTTACTCCTTGATATCTTCACCTTACTAAACTCATCTTCAATATTTTTTGGTTAATATTTTAAGAATTAATAAGTGTCATCAAAGTTTCTATATTTTAATACAAGTATTTGATACTTCAAATCTTTCCATTAACATGCAATCATTTTGTGTTGGGATTACGAGACTTTGATTCAGAGGGAAATTAGTTATTTAGTGAGTGACAATGGAGGGATAACAATTGGAAAGTGAATTATACGACAAGAAATGGTTGAGTGTGTGTTTAAGAAGCTGAAGAGGAAAATAAAAGGTAGTTTTAGTTCTAGAGAAGTAGGAGACAATCCGTGCTAATAACGAGAAGTACAACTTGATCCATAAAAGTCTAATCTAAAACTAGGCTTCATTTAATTTGGTGCATCCATATTAAAATAGGGAAAACTTTATAAAGTCAAAAAAGTCACTGAGGAGGCGGAAGAGGAGATTAGAGGCCGAAGCAGCCCGGGGAGAAAAGGGAAGGAAACAACGGATGGAGATGGTGAGGAACAATATCAGACAGTCCAGACTGATTCAAAGGACGACGTGGAGATGTTCGATTCAGATCCAGAAGGACCCGAGCAGCAAAGAAAGAACGCCGGGAAGGTTGGGGGTATAGTAAAAGATGAAACTCAAGAAGAAGGGGAGCAGGGTGAAAGGAGAAATGCGGGGCAAGAGGAAGAAGAAGAATTCGGTAGTACCTCTGGCGTGAAGGGTTAGGGATGTGGAGGAAGCTACAGTGGCAGAGGAAGAGCAAGCAAGGGACGAGGACGATGCAGCAGAGGAAGAGGGCGACCAACGGGGAAACAGGAGACATCAACAGCTAGAAAATACAGGAAAAATCTAGAGAAAAGGATACAGTATGCAGAGCAAGCCTATTGTGAAAATACTAATAAGGACATCAGGAGAATAATACAACACTTGGAGGAAGAAGCAGCCCAGGCTCAATCAGGATCAGAGATGGAAGATTGGGAATACCTGCTACCTGATCCAGGAAATACCAGAGGACGCATGACATTGTATAAACAGGCCCTGCATGTATACTGGGTGATGAAAAGGCTGCTAGCAAAAGCCATGGAGCAAGTTGCCATAGAAATGGCAGAATTATCTCAAGGAATTCCTAATCTGAGGAGAGAACTGAAAAACATCCAGATCACCATGATGATGCAGGACAAAAAATTGGATGAGATTCAACAGCAAATAGAGAAGATTAACATGGGTACAAAGGAAGAGGATGGACAGAAGAAAACCGAGGGAAACATCTGAGGACATGGGTATGATCGATGCAGTTATGTTAAGGTTAAAAGATAGTTTTTGTTAAGGTTAAAAGATAGTTCCGGTGCTTAGTTTGATTTTGCAATGCAAAATAGGAACTGTAGTAGTCATTATGAATGTTTAGCATACTTAGCATGGACAAGAAGAATCAGGATCTTTGGTTTTTGGATGGGTGTCAAGAACTTAAGGTGGACAACAGACCTGGTTTCCCTTCGGGGCGGGTTGAGGCCACCATGGAAATGTAGTGGTTTCAATTCGAAGTAATATAAAAGAATGGTCTCTCCTTAGCTTACAAAAAAAAAAGTCACTAAGGACTATTCATGAGGTTGAGAGTGAGAAATAGACCTACCTTCAGAATCTAAGGGAGAAAGGTAGAGATTGTTGTCTAAAGCTAGTTAAGACAAGAAGGTAAGTGATGGAATAGGGGACTTATATGGGGATAAACTAATGATGTTTATGCATCTAGAAGAAAAGGAACATAAGGTTGGAACTGGAGTCCAACATAGACATGCATATTTCAAAGATGGAGTGAGATCGAGAGGAGGAAGAGGCTCCAAAGAAGTTGGGAGATTGGATAGTGAAGGCCAAGGGATAAACTTTGGAAGAAGTTTAAGGAAGGTGAGATAAAGGAGAGGGATCCCACCAAATGGAATGTTTTTTCCTTCATAGAAGAATAAGAGCTCACTTTTGAAGTTATGAGTAAAAACCATCACGAGATCCAACCAAGGGAATCTAAGGAGGATGGTGTACGTCTCCTAAGAGTACTAAAAAAATGGTGGTTATAATTTCATTTTAAGGGACAAGGGGAGCTCAATATCCCCAAGAGGTTTTCTCTTAAATTTATTGAAACTTTAGAGGGTCAAAGGAGCAAGAGAGATATAGGTAATACCAATAGTATGATGGATGGTAGCTATTACGATATTAAGGTAATATATGTGATCAATAATAGCTCATTTTATCATGAAATAATTTCATTACATGCGATAAAGAATGGGTTGATTATGTTGACCTTATATTACTTAGTATAATGAATGCAATAGAGATCAAAGGAAATTAATTGAGCATGAGCTTGAGAAAGGAAACACAAGAAAGGGCCTTAATCATGCAACCCCTTTGGTTAAAGTATGCCCTAAGGACATCCAAAAGGAACATTGGTGACACATGAAAAGAGAGCCTTTTGAATGAAGGAAAAAAAATAAGAGGCAAGAATTGGTGAAATGAGTCATGGGAGGAGGAGGCAAAACATGAGGGTCAAAGGATTTGTGTTAACTTCTAGAAGACGATCATATCCAATAAGAGGGAGATGTACCCTCCGCATAAGACTAAGATATACCCACCTATTGAATTCAAAGGATGATATCAAGGTCAATGAGGTTAAGAAAATATTCAACAAAGGGAATCCTTTCCTAGGACAAGTTACATTCATAAATCTAATTCAATAAGGGGTAGATCTTAGTTCACTTGGGTCCTTTTGGAATATGTGGACTCCCTATATAAATCTAGGAGGTTGGTTAAAAGAAGGGGCAATGCAACCTTCCCTCATTTCTCTATAGGAAGTAGGTGGAGCCTCCTCTTTTCCTTATCAGAGGAATCATAGTTAGTTTTGAGAATGGTCTCTTATTTGTTAGTAAATTATATATTACGGAGCAATGGAACACATAAAATATTGCAGAAATATAAACATAGAAAACGTATAAAACAAGAAAGACAGATATACGTGGTTCACCCAGTTTGGGCTACATCCACGGAGAAACAACCAGTCCTTCTTTTATTATATTATCTAGCAAACTGAAGAGATACAACCTACATCAGATCCGTTGTAACACCCTCTTCGCTCTCAATCTCCTCTCTCTTCCTCACTCAGAATATAGATGTCAATAGATGCAATACAATTCCCTCATATATAGTGAGGGGTTTCCTTCTAGGGAAAAAAACCCTAAATTAAACATAACTTCTATCGTCAGATCATCCACCTAATGAACAACCCAAATTGACTAGAAATTACTATACCTTTACAAGGCAATTTTACATCTATTTTTAGGTTCGGGGGCACTGCCCTCGAACCCCCGCCAGGGGACCGTTGGCCCCCGGACGCCCCAGCTAGGGGGGATCGGCCCCGCCGAACCCCCATGGGGGGGACAAGTTCCCCTTGCACCCCCCGCGTGGAGGGGTGTATAGTCTTCCTGGGGTATACATCTAACTGAGAGCTTTGAATACAAAAGATAATCAGGCTCCACACCTAACATTATTTTTAGCGGAAGAAATAGGTGGAGGGTCATGGTTAGGCACGAGGTCATTGTACATCTCTAACATGAAATTTTCTTTAGGTTTGTGAGGTTGATTAGTTAGGCCATTCTCATGGTTTATTCATTTTATTTTGTAGTAGTCTTCAATGTTGTATGTCTCCTTGTCGTATAATGTGTTTCCACTATGTACAAATATTTGACATAAATTAATCAAGTTTATTTTATTCTTTAGCCTGTAAGATAATTCAATTCTAAATTTTTGGCAAGGCTACTTTTGTCACCCTATCACCTATTTTAAATTTTTTGGAGAGATGAGTCTCAAAATGTTTTGGTTTTATTCTCCCATGGTGGCTTTGATATATGAGTTTTCAATATGGGGGAGATTATCAATATCCCTTTTGTTGACTTTTCTATCTTCTGGTCTTCCATAAATACTTTGCCTTTTCTTTCATGGTTTATGGTTATTGTAAAGATAATGTAAAGAGTATCTTCAAGAACCTCTTATGTACAATCATGTAGATCAATACACCATTCATATATGAAATTTGGAAAAGATTCTTTACCTTCTTGTCTATGGCCCATAAAGGTGAACATACCTAAATAAATTTGGTATATTCATATCAAAGTGGTGGAGGAAGTGGTATGCAAACAACTGGACATCATAGACTGGTCAACTTTCATGAATATAATGGAACTAGTGGAGGGATTCACCTATTAGGGACCATGGAAAAAGCTTGGCCAAAATGTTGTTGTTGATAGTAAAGTTATAGTAGGACATGGTGTAAGACTTTAAGTGATACAATGGGTATTTGCTAATAGTGCTACCAAACTTTAGTAATTTCATTGATTTCCATGGATTCTCATGTCTTTGCATTATGAGAGAAAATGGACTGCCTAAATAATTTTCCAACAAAAAGTTTTTTTTATTCACCTTTTTCTACAAGTAGAGTTCATATTTTTACTAGGATATCCTCCAAATACTATGAGTTTGTTTTTACTAAGAGGCGGTGCCTTACCACCACTCCCCATAGTTAGTTGGGGAAATAAAATAAGTTGATAAAAGGGAGTTTATAGTTTAACCTCATGCTTGGGTTTATTGTTGAAACATGGTCACCAAGGGATGTGACATTGCAAGAACAAATAGATATCAAAATGATTATTTATAATAGGATTGAGAAGGATCCATCATTGAGAAGAACACTTATACAAGGATTTATGTAATACCTATGATGAAATAATGTCCTTGTGATTATGACAATGTTTTAATGTATGCTTATCCTTGGGAATTGTCGGGGCATATGCCATATGCTTGTCCTGTAGGGTGTATTGAGATGCGTACTTGGCTAGTAGGTTGTGTAATCATTCTCACGAGAACTTGGCTCACTTTTGAGGATATTATTGTATGAATACTCATCCATGGAAGGAACCCTATAGAAGGTGGTGGTAGGATGGTTTTATTTCCTTGGCCCAAGTTCAAAGAGATTTGAGGATGAGGATGGTGTGGTTGTACATATGAATAGATTATAGTAATTGAACTTTTAGGTAAGTTTTGTAGAACCACAACAAAAGTGCATAGAAGGCCCAAGAATGAAAAATAAATAAAGGTATCGATCCAAGATTCATTTTTATTTAGCTATTGGGTGAAGGAACCATCTATGATGTTAAAGAAAAGAATATTTTCCCTTCATATCAGGGTGCGTGCTAAGGGGGTATGGCTAGAAAGAGGTTGCTGAATGGGATCATTTGTGACTTATAAATATTTAGAAATAAAGGGTGTTAACCCTCTCCCTAATTAAGTCACAAGGATATTCTTCGTATTCTTCCTCAATTAAGGGATTAACGTAATCTTAATATAGGGAGCTTAGATTCCATGAACAGTAACCTTGAGAGTGATCAAGGCGTTTAGGGAAATCAAGCTTGAAACCAACAATGTGTACCCATACAAGGCTATATGGAGGTTCATGAGTGGATATATAGTTATACATGTTAATGGTGCTAACTTAGACAATCTCCATCACAGAGGGGTAAATCCTAAAGGAGGAGGTGACTTCAAAAAGTAATTGAATGAGAGGTTGAATGAAAAACAAGGAGATTAAGTCACAATGAAAGATTTTAAAGAAAATTTAAAAAGGAGCATTTTTTTGTGAGGGAAGGGTTGATAGAAACTCCCCAATGTTGTTGTGAAAATATAGCAAATGAACACAATCATGATATATCACACATTTTGAGGGTAGGCCCATTGAAACTCTACCCAAACACACAAACACTACTAAATAGGGGAAAGAGGAGAGTTGAATCGCCACTTAATTTTAGGGATATAATAAAAAACCCTGAGGCAAAGAGCATGAGGATCAACGATAAAGATGACAACTAGGTTAATTAGGGTTCTAAACCTTGATTATGTTAACCTATGGTTGTATAATATCATGGTAATTCACTTAGGTTTCAAAATATGTTTAGAAACAAATTACATGAGGAAAGTAAACTAACTAGCTAGCATTAATTTTTCAAGTCCCACTAGCACAATCGGTTGAGGATGGGCCTCATAAGTAAGGTGACCCTAGATCAAACCTCACGGAAGTTATCGCGCCCATCCTAGGGGGAGGAGACATGCTAAAATCTTGTTAGCTTAGGGTTGTTGTGGCCCAGGGTGGGTGCAATGCCCGGGTGTTAATTTTTGCAACTAGGGTAAAATTCCACATTACACAACTCAGCTGATCAAGATAATATGTGCATTAAATTTCTCTTTTCAAGAGGACCAAAATCAACCTAAAGATCACCTAATTCAGTTAAAAAGAATTTAAGATTTGAATTATTTTATTCATGCATACATTATGGAATGGGTCGGCCCTAACCACATGAGTAATTGCTTGGGTCAATCTTAACCCCAAGATAAAACTTGGGAAAAACTATAAAAAGAAGAGACCTCAAGTTCATTTGAAGACATCATCATCATCTTTATATTCTTCTATTTTGTTTCAGCTCACACAGGTTCATCAAAAGAAGTTTGCATTAGGTCTGAAATTACAAGCAAAAGGTTCACTCTGGGTTAGGGTTTTCTAGATCTCGGTCACTGGAACAGATTTGAATTTTTGTGTCCTCAATTGCACGCACCGAGTAGGCCATAAAGCGACTTTGGCTCTTTGGTCACTCAAAGATAGTTCAGTGAGAGCGACTCTCGGTTTAGAGGCAAATCAAAAGTATTCGGTCCCTAGTCGCTTGCATTTGGTAGACCCGAGAGCGACCCTGTCGTCACAATCGCTTGCATAGCTCAACAAAGGTGCGACTTTGGCTCTCTAGTCGCTTTCACAACTTGATAAGGGAACGACTTTGGGTTTTTGCAGTTCGATGCTAGATTCGCACACATACAGACCTCCTGAGTGCAACTCTACAGTTACAGTCGCTCACACACTATATTTGTGAGAGTGACCCAAAAGCTTCAGTCGCTCTCAAACAGTGTATATGAGAGTGACCGAGTTGAGATCAAAGGTTTTGACATCTTAACATCAGTTGGCTCCAGTGATATGGTAGATTTGTGTTTCTCTGCTGTTATAATAGATTTGTAGACCTGGTTCATTGTTACCTACTGTGAATCATATGTATTAAGCTCATGTACTCTCTACTAAAATATTTTCATGACAATCTACTAAAGAATAAGATTTGAAAGGGTTTCCCCCTAATGGGCTTTTTCCCTGGTCTTGGACCAATGTGTTGTCTCTTATGGTTGTGTTTTTGTCTTTTCTATCACTGCATATATTTTATTTATTCAGTTATGTTTATGATTGATTATACTTCTAACAAATTGGATGCATTGTTAATGAAAATATAAATTGGGCTAAAGTAATTGATACATCATTGAACAATCTGAAAATTTAACATGGTATCAGAGCTAAGGTGAAAGTCAAGCCCAAGAGAAGACAAGTTTTGAAGCCCTTTCTATCAGAAAGAAAATCACCTATTGAAGGTCAAGATGTCGTACCCTACCTTCAAGGAGCATGAAAAGTTGGGTGATGCATCAAACTTTGCTACATGGAAAGTCATATTGGAAATCATAGTTGACAACAATTATGTGTTGGAATAAACTCAAGGAAGGATTCTAGAGCCTCCAGAAAACGCTTCCGCTTCCCTCAAGAACAAGTACAAGAAAGGTGAGTCTAAAGAAAAGAAAATTATAGTTGATGGTTTATAAGATCATTTACTTTCTTATGTTGGAAATTTACAAAAGTCTAAAGATATGTATGACAAGATAGCCGACATGTATGAAGTTAACAACTTGAATCAAATCATCACTCTAAAATATCAACTCAAGGAAACTAAGATGAACAAAGGGGAAACGGTTCAATCCTACATTATGCAGATCTCCCGCCTTAGAGATCAATTGTAGAGGGTTGGGGAAATGTGTTGGATATGGAGCTTATGGTTGTGACTCTTAGAGGTCTCCCTCCCATTTGGGAAACATTCATTACTACAATCAGCAACAACAATTTCCTTTTGACATTTGAAGAAATTTTTGGGAATCTCACACAAGAAGAATTCTGGATGATAGCAAGAGGAAGGATTCAAAAGCATGAAGAGGGAGAGCCCACTACATATGTCTCTCATGACAAGAAGAAGAAGAAGACAAGAGGAGGTGCATCTCGGAAGCCTCCTTCTCAAAACTCAAAAATAAGAAATGAAAAGTCATTATCTCAGGTTAAATGCTTCTATTTCCATAAGAAACGTCACTTTGCTCGTGACTGTCTCAAGAAGAACAAAAGACATCACTACAACACTAGAAGCAACTATAATGACAAAATAAGAAAATAATATCAAAGGAAGAACTATGATAGAAGATTCAGAAGAGACTCCTCAAGTGATCGTGAAGAAAATCACCCTTCTTAAAAGAATTCAAAGGCCCCTAGGTATGAAAGTAATGTAGTAAATAAATCTGAATACATTCTCATTTCTGCTCTTACTAGTTCTTCTCAGTCGAATTCATGGGACAATTGGTTGGTTGATAGTGGGGCCACTTATCATTTCTCTGGTTATAAAGAAGTCCTCTTTAATCCGGTAGAGAGGGATACTAAGCTAAAAATCATTCTTGGAGACAACTCTACTCATCCTATGAAAGGTTTTGGGTCCATCAAATTTCAACTAAACTCTCAGGAATTAGTTTTGCTGCATGATGTCATGTATGTACCAGGATTAATGAATAATCTAGTATCTATATCTACATTGGAAGACAAAGATATGAGGGTTGACTTCATAAAAGTTAAAGTTCTAACCTAGCATGTTGATTCACCTATGAGGGATGCCTTCACACTAGATCGAGATTTGAAGGACTCTATAGGGTCACTCAAAGACCTCTCTTTGCATTGGTCCATAATACTAATAATTTTATCGAATTATGGCACCACAGACTAGCTCATGTTCATTATGATGCACTTCCGAAACTAAAGAAATTGGTCTCTGGTATTCTCGATGTTCAGGCTCATCATGATGGAGTTTCCCCAAGTTGTGCAAGTGGAAAGAAAACAAGGGGACCATTTCCCTCTAGTAAGAACAAAATTCATGACATCCTTCATCTCATTCATTCTGATATATGTGGTTTGATGCTTGTACATTCTGTTGGTGGTCATCTCTACTACATTACCTTAATTGACGAATTCTCAAGAAAGACATTGATATAATATCTTAAGCACAAGGATGAAGCCTTTGAAACATTCAAGGAATTCAAAGTCTTGGTCAAAAATCAATAAGGAAATAGAATCAAAGTCTTTAGGTCCAATAATGGAGGATAATACATGTCAAAAGAATTCATAGCATTTTGCAAGAAAGACAGAATCAAGAAGGAAACAATTGTGCCATATACTCCTGAACAGAATGGTCTAACCAAAAGAAAGAATAGGTCCATATTAGAAGTTGCTTGTGCTATGATACATGATCAAAAGGTTCCAAAATTTCCCTTGGGCTGAAGCGACATCTAATGTTGTATATGTTCAGAATAGGGTGCCTCATCAAGCATTAGAAAACAAGACTCGTGAAGAAATATTCACAGGCACTAAACCTGATATCAGCCATCTTGGTGTATTTGGATGCCCAATATATTTTCGTGTGCCAAAAGACAAAAGGAACAAACTGGAAGCTACTAGAAGAAAAGGTACGTTTGTGGGTTATTGTAAAAAATATAAAGAATATAGAATTTATATTCCTGGTCAGAGGAAGGTCGAAATTAGTAGGGACATAACATTTGATGAAGATGCATCTCTTGGTAAAGCAAGAGATCTTCCTCCACCTCCTCCTTCCAAGGGAGAGAATGATCATTGGGATATTCTAGATGGTTCATCTGCACCTGTGTCCGATATGGTTGATGATCCCATAGGGCCTATGGATCCGTTAGATCCTCCTCCAAGTGATCCTCCCTCCAAGAAGAGACCACTTTGGCTTTGAGATACTTTATAGGATATTGAAAGAAATGTCCACATTCATAGATCATATAGAGAAAAGAAACAACCATGCAGGTATCAGGGATATGTTGTTGCTATGAGTACTATGATTCACGTCGAACCATAAACATTCGAAGAAGATGCAAAAGAATAAGTTTGGAAGGATGCTATGGGTGAAGAATGTGAATCAATTATGAAAAATGATGTATGGGACGTTGTAACCAGACCGAAAGGGAAGTCTATTGTGACTTCAAAATGGCTATTTAGTATCAAACATGGATTAATGGTAGCATTGAGAAATATAAAGCAAGGTTCGTGGCTCGAGGCTTTTCTCAGAAAGAGGGAGAATATTATGATGACATATTTTCTCTTGCAGCTCAATATACAATAATATTTTCTATAGTTTCCTTTATTGCAAGTTAGATATGGACTCTTCATCTGATGGATGTAAAGATTGCATTCCTTCATGGCATGTTATAGGAAGAGGTATATGTTGAACAACCACAAGGATTCGAAGTGGAAGATCGAAGAACACATGTCTGCAGGTTGAAGAAGGCATTATATGCCTTGAAGAAAGCTCCCCGAGCTTGATATGTATGTATTGAAGATTACTTAGTGAAGTTGGGATTCACAAGAATTAATGGCAATCCTAACCTCTACTTCTAGGTAGTCCAAGGTATGCCATTGATTTTGGTTTTATATGTTGACGATCTATTTTAGATAGGTAGTGAGCCTATGATGATAGAATGTAAAAGGAAGCTAGCCTCTGAATTTAAGATGAAAGACATTGGTCTCATGCACTACTTTTTGGGTCTTGAAGTGTGGCAAACTCCTGGTAAGATTTTCATTCACAAGGAAAATACATTGTAAATTTGCTGGAAATATTTGGAATGACAGAATGTAAATATATGGTCACTCCAATGGAAATGAACTTCAAGAAATTATGTGGAGATTTTGCAGGACCAAACTTCGAAAATCCATCTTAATATAGAAAACTGATTAGGGCTCTACTGTTCCTTGTGAACACTCGTCCAGATATATGCTACGCAGTAAACACTTTGAGTCAATTCATGACCGAGCCCCAACACTCACATTGGATATCTGCTAAACACATATTGACACATTTGCATGGGTCAATTACACTTGGCTTGAGGTATTCTATAGGAAATGTTCAACTTCATGGATACATTGAGATTGGTTGGGCCAGAAACATTATCAACAGAAAGAGTACATCTAGATGTTTCTTTAGCCTTGGATCTGCCATAATAAACTACATGAGCGGGAAACAAAAGTCAGTAGCATTGAGAACAACTGAAGCATAATACTTTGCTGCTAGCATGGCTAGCTGCAAAGCAGATTGGTTGAGAAAGCTCTTTGGAGAGCTACTTAAACAGGGCCTGGATACTATAGTGATATACTGTGACAACAAGAGTTGGATCTATTTGGTAGAAAATCTCGTGTTTCGTGACAAGTCCAAGTATATCAAGATTTGATATCACTTCATTCGAGACATGATACAAAGATGAGTAGTCAATCTCCGTCACATATCGATAGATGAATAGATTGCAGATATTATCACAAAGGCATTACCCAAGAGAAATTTCTTGGTCTTCAAAGAGAAACTTGGACTAATGGATGTGTCCCCTCCGGATGAGGGGCAACATTGATCGAGAACACTGAGCCAACTCTTCCTACCTTTTTTGAGCTCCCAGGGTGAGGAATCGAGATGGAGGGCTCCTGGAGTTGAGGTAACTCTGGACAATAGGGTGTTATCCCTATTTGTTACCCATAGGCTTGGAGTTGTAGCTCACCCCATCTTGGTCTTTGCATATTATACCCGAGTTGGCATCATACCCATAAGTTGGGCTTGCTGGGAGTACCGCTCCTCGTCTGGCCAACGTGTGAGAGTGTAGTTGGGGGTGTACAACCTAAGGCAATTATGATGCAAGTGTTTTACCACATGACTATTCTGGGTCATCAATGGGAAGATCAATAGAAAATAAGATGGGTTGAGATGACCTGTGGGTTGAGATAAACTGATATGTTTCAAGGGTTGAGGATCTACTCCCCTATATGATGAGTTATCCTATTGCTAAATAAGGGTGGAAGTTATTTCTCCTTGATTCTTCTTCTAGATCCAAGAAAGTTTCAATAGATAGAGTTGAGCAGAGACTGACAAATATTGCAAGGTGGAATTCTTCCTAGTTGAGAGGGAGCGTTAATTTTTGCAATTAAGGTAAAATTCCAAATTGGACAACTCAAATGATTAAGATAATATGTGCATTAAATTCCTCTTCTTGAGAGGACCAAAATCAACATAAATATCACCTAATTCAGTTAAACATAAGTTAAGATTTGAATTTTTTTATTCATGCATACATTATGGAATGGGTCGGTCCTAACCACATGGGTAACTGCTTGGGTCAATATTAACCCCAAGTTAACCATCGGGAAAAACTATAAATGGAAGCAACCTCAAGTTCATTTGATCATGTCATCATCATCTTTATATCCTTCTATTTTGTTTTGGCTCGCACAGGTTCATCAGCAGATGTTTGCATTGGATCTGAAATTACAGGCGAAAGGTTCACTCTGGGTTAGGGTTTTCTAGATCTCGGTTGCTAGCATAGATCTGAAGTTTTTCGTCCTCAGTCGCAGGCACAGAGTAGGCCAAAGAGCGAGTTTAGCTCTTTGGTTTCTCGGAGGTAGTTCAGTGAAAGTGACTATGGGTTCAGAGGCAGATCTAAAGGATCCAGTCCCCAGTTGCTCCCATCTAGTAGACCTGAGAGTGACCCTATCGTCACATTCGCTCGCACAACTCAGCAAGGGTGCAAATTTGTCTCTCTGGTCACTCGCACAACTTGATAAGGGAGTGACTTTGGGTTTTTTTAGTTCGGTGCTAGAGACACACACATAGAGACCTCCTGAGTGTGACTCTGAAGTTACAGTCACTGCCACACTATATTCGTGAGAGATACCCACAAGATTTAGTCGCTCGCAAATAGTGTAGATGAGAGTGACCCAGTTGAGATCTAATGTTTTGACATCTTGACATCAACTGGCTTCAGTGAAATGGCAGATCTTAGTTTCTCTACTGTTATAATATATTTCTAGATCTGTAGATATGGTTCATTGTTATCCGCTGTAAATCACATTTATTAAGCTCATTGTACTCTCTGTTGAAATATTTTTATGATGATTTGCTGAAGAAGAATATTTGAAAGGGTTTCCCCCTAGTGGGGTTTTTCCCTGGCCTTGGACCAATATGTCGTCTCTTATGGTTGTGTTGTTGTCTTCTCTATCACTGCATATATTGTTCTTTCTTCAATTACATTTATGATTGATTATACTGCTAACAAATTGGATGCATTGTTAATGAAAAGATAAATTGGGCTAAAGTAATTGATACAACATTGAACAATCTGAAAATTTAACACCGGGTGACTTTGACATCTTAGATGCCCTTGGGTCACGGTTTCTCAAGCCACAAGTCAAGCGTGGAGGAACACAGACAACTTGACAAACAAACAAAAAACTAGCTAGGATTAATTTAGTAGTAACTCATTTAACAATTAAAAATCCGTAATGTTTAAATACAAGGAGAAATATTGAAATAATTCAAACAAAATTCACTCTTGTAGGTAGTGAAGCTACTTGGGCTAAAGAGTAGAGATGTGGGAGGCCTCTTGGAGCAATCCACATTGCATAAAATCCTATACAAAGAGCTTCAATTTCCTGCAAGACAAGATTTGTATCCTATCTCAATATAGGTATAGGTATAGGTATGAAAATAACATAGAGATATATTTGTAGAATTGAGGCTTCTGTGATCCATCATAGTTATAAGAAGAGTTTCGGCATAAATCACATATAGAAATACCTTTGTCGACGCGTTTCGAACCAACTAGTGTGGTTCATCGTCAGGACAAGTTGAGATATATAGAGATACATTATTTAATAAAACATAGTTACCAACTTGATAAAAATCCTCCAAATTTAGCATTGTTTAGTGGTTTTTTTTACCCCATTTCAAAAAGTTGTGCTACACAAAGCACATTTTTTTAAAGTAGTTTTTTGACATTTAGAATCTTTTTAATTATAAAGTATCAACATATTTTAAATGTTGTTTGTCTTGGTTTTTTATTATCTTAAATATATTTTTTAACTTAATATTCAACAATTGTTTTATTCTTAATAATTATATTCATATATTTTTTCAAATTTGTGATTTAATCTATTTATCTATTTTTAGTTTATTTATAATTCCATACATTTTATATCAAAAATCAAAATATTACTTTTAACACTTTTTAACTTTACTTCAATGCATATTTGATATATAACTAAATAACAACATTTTTGAATATTTAGAAATACACAAGTGCACTTAAGTGATAGTTATAATAAAACATAATCCCTGATGGGGTTGATACAAGGGCATCATAATAAAATCAGAATAGGAAAAGAAATCAACATGTCATCTCCCTTCGACAGCCATTTTCCAGTGAGAATAATAATTCGCATGCGAGGTTTTGTATGAGGATGGATGTGGCAACCCTCAGAGAGAGAGAGGTGGGATCTCCACATGGCTTTTCATGAGTCGTGCATGGCACATCCTGGGCTCACACCGTAGGAGCCACCAACGTAGGTCCTATATCTTAAATGTCTCATGCAAAGGTTGAAGGGTTTTGTTTGGGTCATCTGTTTTGTTCACGCAACCTCTCTCATTTGTGCAAGCATGGAGTGCCTCTCCCATGGAAAATTGGTTAATATAAGACCTAGTACTGACAGTGGTGGAATGTTCATTTATGACCTCATTCTAGATCACTACTTTGTGATGACAAAAAATTTTTGTCTACAGTCCACTTGGCTACTACCAAGGAATTTTCATATGGCATGTGATGAGCCCCAATCTTGGTACAATTTGGGCTCATTTTGGCCTACTTTACTTGCTCAAACCATTCATCTTTATTTGCTTATGCATGCATTTCTTAGTTTATTCATGTTGTTTGTAGGAGGAAGGTTAGACACTCTATCTACGTGACTAATGCATTGTGATTCTAGGTTTTGGCACTAAAAAGGGGAGCAAGAGACAATGCAAAAGGGATAAGGAGACAATAAGGTGGCACTGCTGATTTTGTGGAGAGATGTCCACGGTATTGGGACATTCCTCGTGATTCCCACCAAGAACTCCGAGCTCA
Organism: Pinus taeda; assembly: GCA_000404065.3. Taxonomy (NCBI): domain Eukaryota; kingdom Viridiplantae; phylum Streptophyta; class Pinopsida; order Pinales; family Pinaceae; genus Pinus; species Pinus taeda. Next base: position 192,720 of record APFE031267271.1, read on the forward strand.
AATCAATCTCCCCTCCGAGCTCCAGAAGTAGCCAGCTGTCCTACAGGAACAACAGTCATAAACTGTTCTACCAGAACAGCAGTTCTGACTGCCTCACAAATCCGCAGTTAAACTTCAGTTGGACAGCCGAGCTCCTAGAATCAAGGCTACTTGGCGGATCATCAGTTTTTGTATAAATATGGAGGCCTTAGCCTTAGATAGGTTGTTGAATCTCTCGGTTTATTGTTATAATTTTGAAGCAGTCCAGTTTCGTTATTTTGTTGTAAGCCAATTTGGCATGACTTCGAATTATGAATAAAGAAGACAGTTTGTGATCTATTCTTGAGTTTTATTAGGAGACTATAGCTCTCAGGTTAGGGCCCAACCTGAGAGCCATAGATCCCCTTTGTTGTAGTGTTGTTTCCATTTCATTTCCAGCACTTTGAGTTTCGTTTACACATGCAATTCGAATGACAGTTTGATAATTTGATTCTCTTCTGAGTTAGATAGATTTTGCTTATGGTACAATTGATTCCACTTGCTTAGTGTAGCAGAGAATATATAACATCCATTGGAGCTCTAGCAAAAACGGTTGTGAAGGCTCAC